>BLQM01000386.1:0-15391 GCA_012489335.1 Triparma laevis f. inornata | reverse complement strand
CACCTTCATAGTATAATCAACAATCGTGACCTCCACCATAAACAAGCAGCTAATAGCGAAAATACCCTTGACGTAATTGTGGGTTATGAAGAGGTTGATACCTGCGACGAACATGAATGTTGGTGATAACGTGTTAGAAGCTCAAAGCGACGAAAGCAGCGTTCAACCACTCGTTGCGTTCCTCGTTGCATAATTCTGTCTTGTAGCTCTTCTAGATCGTCTCAGCATTCGCTCCTCGCTGGGCTTCGTCCACGCAGGTTTCTCACCTTCCATGATTCCGGCTCCTTTTTTAGAGGATTTAGAAGTGTCGGCTTTAACAATCGGCTCGTGACCGTATATGCTAATATAGTTATGCATTCCGAACACGATACCGAGCATCCCGCAAGCGCCGATAAAGTATATCATTGGAATACCCATACGACCAGTTCCGACGGTTACGATTGTAGGGCCGAGGATTGAACCGATTTGTGCGACGGCTGTTAGGAAACCGTAGGTTGATTTTTGAGTATCAGGGGGAGTTATTGAGTTCGTAAAGCTCCAGAAAAGGGAGACCATTAAGGAGCCGAAGGATTCGATTGTGCAGTAGGAAATCCAACCGAGGAGGCGGGAGGGATTGGGTTTGGCGTCTTCGAGCTCGGAGGAGAGGCGGATCGCGATGAACGTGAAGATTAGGAAGTAGAATATTCCGAAGTAGTAGAATAGTTTGTATCTGCGGGAGAGCGTAGCAAGCGGCGAGCGAAGCGAGGCGTGTGTTAGAAGAATGAATAATTTACAAAAAACGTCGAATATCGCATTCCCAGTCTCGTAGTGGAGCGACGAAGCGTTCACCTACAGATCCTCCCTTCGCTCGGTGATCTCGCTTCAAATAATATTCGCGTTCCCCTCGAGGAGACTGAGACTCTTCAACATGTATTGTATTTTAATCTCACCTCTCAACTCTATCCAACAACCAATTATAAACCGTCACAATCCCCAGCACAACAAAAACACTCAACATCTTCGCCCTAGGTATAACCGTAACTCCACAAATCGCTGTAATAACAGGATCTTTAAGAGAACGAAGTAACCAGTATGAACCTATTAAGAAAAATAAGGGGAGGGATAATCTGATTGAACGGAGGATTTCAGGTAATGGGAGGGGACCGTATAATGTGTGGAAGGTTGATTCGAGGGTTACGAGAGCGCGTTGGGGGAAAGGGAGGAGTGGTTCGGTGTCGAAAACGTCGGTGGAGGTTGCGGTGTAGGTGCCTTCATCGTCCGAATCAGAGTCGACGCCTTCGAAGGCTCCTGGGGGAAGGGGGGAGGGAGGGGAGGAGGGTCGCGACGATGTTAGAAGAGAAGGTTTGAATGTTTGTTGTTGGCTTGGATTCCGACAAAGTCCGAAGCGTTTGAGTGTGTTGGAAGAGCTCGAGCAGGAAAGGGTTAAGGGAGAACAAGCGTCGCACACTCAGCAGTGCGAGTGGAGCGTGTCCGAAGTTTTTAGTCACCCAGACGCTGGGAGGAGAAGCTGATGCAAAAACCGTCAATCAGCGACGGATGCAACATAACGACAGTCCTCAACGACCTGAGAAATTACTGCTAGCAACTAACATTCACATTGGCAACATCGCTTGCTGAGCGAACGACCGTTTGTTATTCAGCACAGTTAGCGACACGTTTCAACGTTGGCGTCGCTACACGTTACACTTGCTGCTTATGCTTCGTGAGCCCGCTCCTCTGCTCAATTTCTCAGCGTCAGCGGAGCTTTCTGAGCTTCTCACACAACGAGACTTCGCTCAGAGCTACGGCTCGATCGATCGTCCTATCACTCTCTTCTTACCTCCTCCTCCACTAATACCAGTGAATATATTCCTAACCCTAGTCTTCATATTACTCCATTCTGTTTTATTATCTGCAGTGACTGTTGAGGAGAGAGCTTTGGCGGCGGGGGATGACATGGGGAAGGGATCGGAGCTCATGGTTGCGAGATGATGAGACGGAAGGTCGAGCTGCAAACGTTTGGTTTTAACTTAGTAGGGTTAGGCGATTTAGCTAAATTAGTTACGGAGACGACGAGGATGAGTGGATTCTGCGAGTGTTAAACGTGAAGATCTAAAAGTGACCGTGGAAAGTGAGCCAGAGTTGCTGGTGATTTGACTACATGGGTGTGATTGCCCGATCAGGACTTCGAGCAGACCTAAATAACTTTAAACGTCGTTTTCAAACCGGGGGCCTTCAAAAATGAACTCTCTTACCCATATCACGTGGGCTCTGATCCTTCTCTTCTCCCTCACCTACGCAGACCAATCATTCCAAGATGATTTACAAACCCTGTCGACATCTTACCCGTCAGTCTCCCTCTCCAAAAACGTAGGTTCTTTGACTCCCGGATTCCGTCCCAAACCTGATCAACCTTCCGCTATCCCTGGATTCTATGATGTTGCTACCAAGAAGTTCTCAGTTGACGCTATGGACATTACTAATAAACATATAACAGTCTTCTACCCAACGAACAATCCTTCCCCCTCAAAACTTATAGCATACGCACACGGTTACGGTGGTGGTGGTGTTCAAACTACAACCGTATACTGGGAAATCTGTGAGAAGTTATCAAGTTTTGGTTATGTTGTTACTTTACATCATAGTTGTGACTTAGGTTGTTTAAGCGATGGGAAGATTGGATTTGATTATTATTATTATGAACAATTAAAAGCTATTACTTGGGTTGAAGAAATGAAAAAAGATGGGGAAGAGGAATTTGTTAAAAATTTAGATCTTGATGATGGAGTTGCTATTGCAGGACATAGTATGGGCGGTCAAGCTACATTATTCTCCTCTGCTTATAATTCAACAAGTCATAATATTAAAGCTGCAGCATATCATCATGCATGGACTGAGGATTTTCCAACTCCTGAAATCCCTTACATTTCATTTACTAGTTATTACGACGATGAAGCACCTCAGGATACGATGGGATTACCTATTTACGAAATTGAAACAGAGGGGATTACGAAAGGTGAGAAGCCATGAGGAGCTCAGTCTCCTCGATGGGAATACAATTATTACGGTCACAACGAGTCTCCACGAGAACCAAAGTGAAAATTAAGTTTTGCTATGTAAACCACTAACATACTCGCTTCTCTTGCCGCTCCTTGCTACGCTCGTCGCAGCCGTTGTTAGTACACAGAATTATGGACATCATGAAGCTGATATTTTAGGGATTAATCCTTTGTTAGCGCAGTTTACGGTGGCGTGGTTTAAGGTACTTTTTGATGGAGTTAAAACTGAGAATGGCGTGGATTGGGAGGAGATGATTTTCGGAAGAGGAAAAAGTAATGTTTGTTGGGGAGGATTTGGGGAAGTCGTTGAAGGGGTTTGTGAGGTTACGGATTTGAGGTGATTACTTAAAAATGTATAAGAGTTTTACGTGCTAAAATTTAAGCGAGGTGTTTCTATTATATATTCTATTCTATTCCTTTAACGATAAACTACTCGTCTCAACTTTAACGTTTCCACCACTACTAACATTCTCCAACGATTTCCTAATCGTTTCCACTCCTAATCCACTCTTCACATACCCTTGCCTAAACTCACTCCAACAATCTCCATTCAAAATCCTCTCATCCTTCTTCCCAATATCAATCGTACCTCTATTCTGCAATTCTGAAACTGAACTTGCGAGGAGATCGTTAACGCCTGTGTTGAAGAAGGAGACTGGTTTAGAGCTCCAGCATAATCGAGTTTCGATGCCTTCGATCGGTGAGGGTAGTAAGACGGAAGTCCTTGATATTTTTTGGAAGTTCGAGGGTAGGGGGGATGTGCGATCGTGGTGGAAGGTTAGGGTTATAGGGAGGCGAGAGAAATAGTCTAAGAGTTTTAAGTGATGAGTTAGTTTAGAATGTAATGTTGTCTGGTAGTAACTGTGTCTCGCATTAAGTTTATGAAGGCGTTATGAATACAACGAGGATTGAATCCAAACGAACTCGTTCAACTCGTCGCTTCTCTCCTCGTCTCACTTCCGCATAAGCCGCCTCCTCGCTGTCAGTCATTCACGTCATTGGCGTGATTCTCACCTAACTCAGATTGAGGAATAGGTCTAATCAAAACCCTCCCCCCATTCAACCTCCACAGCCCCATTTTCAGATAACTACACTTCCTCTTTATTTCATCAAACGTAGCTTTAGTGGAGGAAGCAGAGGCAGAGGCGGAACGGTGGGAGGGAGAGAAAGTAGATAAGAAGCTGGAGATGAGGGGGGAGGAGGAGGGGGGGGAGGAGGGGAGCGGAGTGTACGGGATAACGATTTCCTGGGAGAGCGAGGGGATGAGAGGAGTTAGAGGATACCTGGAATTTCGTTATTGACGTTCAATTTATTTCGATGAGGTTCTCGATGAGCTGGTTTGAGACCTAGTTTCCTCCAAGAGCTCCCTCAAATATAGAGCTAACCTTCAAATACGGCCTCCCATCCATCTCCCTCTCTTCTTCCACAACTGGAACCTCACACTCTCCAATCTCCAAACTCGCGCAGCTATCACTTCTCTCTTGAAAATCAAGACACACTCCAGTGCGTGAGTCGAGGAGGACTTGAGAGTCGAGTTGTTGGAAGTTGGAATTTAAGCATAGCGAGGATAGAGCGGATGCGGTGGGAAGCGTAGATGAACGTATAAGTAGCCTAGGTAATACTCTTGTCGCCATCGAAGCCTTTTGAAGTTCCCTCTAGTTTGTCAATCTTCTGGATTAATTGGGCCTTCCCACCGGTTTTTTGCAATTCGAACACTTTCCCGCTCTCAGATTCGTCAAAATAATTACTCAATTTGATTTCGTTTTATCCCCGACCATATTACTATTCATATCCAAACTTTATATCGTATTTCACTAGAAATCCAACACCAGAAAAAAATCTAGTGGATCTTCGATCATGTCCAACATCATGCTCATCCTCTTAACACTTCTCCTTCTGGGTCTCATCCAAACAGGTGGCCGCCTAATGGACCCTACTATCCTTGATCCTTTACAGGTTGAAATCAAAAATTTACATCCTATACATGACTTCACTTTAACATCCACCTCTGATGGTAGACGTCTTAATCAAGATGTTGACCCTGACTCAATTCATAAAACAAGAGGTAACATCGTTCAACCACACCCAGACAAGCTAAGTTATGCATGAACTTTTTGGTGAAGATGGAGGTGAGACCCACACTCATAAAAAATGTTTAGAGACTGAATGCACTAAACTCACTCTCCACGTAATTTCGTTAACAGCAACAATCCTATCCTCCTCGTCCACTAGAATCTCAGAACCTCATCGTTTAACATCTTACTCCGTCCACCTCCCTGATGGTTTTGCGACTCTAACAATCCACTCCCCCTCTCAAATCCACGGTTTAATCTATAAAAACAACATCCTCTATCAAATCGATCATATATCACGCCACCGAAAAAGTTTAAACGAATACGAGGGGAGGAGGTTAAATGGTGTTGAGATGGTTGCGTTTAAGAGGGGGGAGAGGTTTGTGAAGAGGGAGGAAGCGAATTGTAGGGAGCCAGAGGATGGGAGGGAGGAGGATCATGAACATCACGAACATGGACATGGACACGAAGATTTACAATTGGGACATTCTCCTGATGAAGAGGTAAGACCTCTCCCCCCATAACCCTCCATCCCTACAACCCCCTAACGCGAGACGCTACCGCGTCCCATCGCACAGCTCTTCAAACTCCTCTCCCAAACCCCTCTCAACCACCGCCATCTCTCAAACAACGCCGGCGATCCTTCCCGCTGGACTGATTGTTTCCCTAACGATAGTATCCCCAAAAAACTCTCCATGGGTATCTCCACAGATTATTTAATGTACACGTCTTCCGGTTCGAATACGGAGGCAGTGCAGAGTAAGGTTGCGGAGATTGTTGCGGATACTAATACTATTTATGCGTATCAATTAAATATTTACTTACAAGTTGATGAGTTATATATTAAGACATCTGTAGGTGGTGAATCTTGGAATAATCCTAGCGTCGAAACAGCGGGAAGTTGTGGGATGGGGATTGATGATAAATTGAATGCTTTGAGAGCTTGGGCGAAGAGTGGGGGAGATAGGTGAGATACTGTTCGAGGAGAGAACGAAAGCGAGAATGTGGAGATGACGACGGTAAAGGGCATTAAGAATTCTGTGCATTAAAGAGGAGCGAATGAAAGCGACGAGGATGTGGAGCTCGAGACTCCAAGCATTAAGAATTCTTAGCTAACTCGTCGCTTCGCTCGCCGCTCCTCGCTACGCGTCGTCGCAGACCAAGTGATAGAGGATTATGGCACCTTCTTACCCCCTGCTATGCTTCTGGAACTGTTGGACTGGCTTACGTTGGAGCGCTTTGTAGTGGATCTTCGGGGTATAATACTGGAGTTAGCGGGTATAGTTATAGTGGATGTTGCTCAGATTGGACTACGTTCGCTCATGAGGTTGGGCATAATTTTGGAGGAGGTACGTGCGAGGAGCCATTGACGAGTTGCTCTATCTTCACAACTAATTGACGATCGCTCTTGCAGGCCACTCCTTTGAGGATGGACAAGGAAGTACGGGAGGCATAATGGACTACGGAGACGGGCTGCTTGACAACATCTACCAGTTCAATACCAAGCATAGAAAGACGGAGATGTGTAACCACATTTCCTCGCGCATCGGCTGCGAACACTTTTCCTCGTACGCTCCGGAGTGCGGGAATGGCGTAGTGGAACAGGGCGAGGAGTGTGAGTGCCCTGGAGGCAGCACCAACTGTGGTTGCTGCGTCAACTGTGCCCTCCCCGCTGGAGCGGAGTGCTCCGACGGAGAGTGTTGTGACACTGGCACATGTAAGTTCCACAAGGTTACGCAAGGTTGCGAGAGCGACACGAAGCACTGCATCAATGGAGCGTGCCAAGCCACGTCGTGTGGAACTTACGGGCTGCAGTACTGCGGACCGTGGACGAACAACGACTGCAAGGTCCAGGTGAGGCACCAAGAGGAGCGGAGCGACGAGATTACGAAGGCCATAATTACAACGAGGAGGCTCTTCGAAAACGTTACTTATATTAGAACTCCTTGTTCAATTTGTCGCTTGGCTCCCCGCATTAAAAAAATTCTAAACTAACTCGTCGGCTCGCTACGTTCGTTCGCCGCTACGCTCGTCGTCGCAGTGCATCTACAGCGGAAACTGCATAACCCTCGACGGTTACACCCCCACCGGGCTGAATTTCGCCCCTGACAACGCGCAGTGCTTGACTCAGTCCGGCGCCAGCGGAACGTGCTCCAGCGGAGAGTGCATCCAATCAAGCTCTGGCGTCACGTACGACTGGGTCGTGGGCTCTTGGGGAGGATGTTCCGTCACTTGCGGCGACGGCACTCAATCTAGGTCCGTCGTTTGCAGAGACTCCAACGGAAATGCCGCGTCAGCGGCCTCTCTCTGCACCAACAGCAAGCCGGCGACTTCCCAGGCCTGCTCTCAGGTGAGGAACTGCGAGGAGCGAAGCGACGCGCTAGAAATGCGTTAATTCCGTTCGTTAGGGTTCTAATCTAGTTATCGACGCCAATATCACCGCAACGCAATTCTTACTCGTTAACATCATTCCTCATGCGACTCGCTACGCTCGTCGCAGCCCGCTTGCGCCACCTACTCTTGGAAGTCAGAGTCCAAAGTTAGCTACTCTTCGTGCACCACCGACTGCGATGGTGGCACCCAGAACAGAATCGGAGAAGCGTGCGAGTCTTCTACCGGGTCCATGGTGTCTGATTCGTTGTGCACAACGTACGCGACCAACCTCGAACCGAGAGCTACGCGACCCTGCGGCACAGCTGCGTGCCCGACAAGCTGGGACTCCGGAAACTGGGGAGCGTGTTCTAGAGCCTGCGGTATCGGTTCGCAAACGCGCACTGTCAGCTGCATGAAAACACAGGACTCAGCTACCTCCGCGGTCAATGACTCGGAATGCGACTTATCCTTCAAGCCGGCTGCCTCGAAGAACTGCAACACTCAAGAATGCAGCACGTTCGAGTGGCTCTCTGGAAACTACGGAAGCTGCGACACTGAAAAGCAAGATCCCTTCACCGGGGCCAGCTGTGGATCAGGAACGCAAGGTACGACCGAAACAGAGGTCTCGAGGAGCGGAGTGACATGATTACGATGGCGTCATGAATACAACGACGAGGCTCTTCGAAAACGCCGCTTATATTGAAATTCTCGTTCAATTCATCGCTTCGCTCCTCGGCTCGCTTCGCTCGCCGCCCCATTCTAACTCGTCAATTCTTGTCTCTACGCTCCTCGCAGACCGCCTCGTCACCTGCATCCAGACCAACGATAACGACAAGGTCGTTGCCGACAGTAACTGCGACTCCTCTTCCAAGCCCGGCACCTCCCAAAGCTGCACTTTATCAGACTGCCCCAGTTCCGAAGGCGGGGACTACAAGGGCTGGGTCTACTCCACCTACGGGGCCTGCTCTGTCACTTGCGGTGAAGGCATCCAGTACAGAGAGTTGTACTGCCTCAAGGGGTACTTAGACGAGAGCGATCAATCCCGAAAGCAACTAAACGACGGGGAGCTCGCCGGAATCGACACCTCGCGCATTCTCACCGCAGATGAGTGCACCATGGCAAAACCGCGCCTCTCACAGGAGTGCACGTACGACCCCTGCCCCGAGTACGACTTCGTGGCGTCGGCCTGGTCCGCTTGCTCTGAAGACTGCGGCGAGGGAACCAAGACCAGGACCGTGACCTGCTTCAACATTGCGACGGCGACTCCAACTTCGGTTGCGGACAGCTACTGCCTTGGCGTCAATTTAGTGAAGCCGGACACTTCGCAGAGCTGCTACGTCCAGTCGTGCTCAACAACCTGCGGCCCTGACTCCATCCCATGCTCCGGCTACTGGGCAGTTACCCAGTGGTCGAGCTGCGACAAGAATTGCGGCTACGGAACCAAAACCCGCACTGTGTCATGCTTGAAGACTAGCAACGACCAGTCCACTAATGATCGCAACTGCTTCGGGAACCGCCCGAGCGAGGTCGCGGATTGCAACGCCTTCGACTGCGCCAAGTACGAGGTCGGTGAGTGGGGAGAGTGCGATGTGACCTGCGGAGACGGCGTTGAGAAGCGATCCGTTGATTGTAAGGATCATCTTGGAAGGATTGTGGAAGGCGAGTGTGACTTTTTGGTGAGGCCTTCCGAGGAAAAGGTAAGAAGCCATGAGGATCAAGACGCCAATACCACCGCTACATAATCTAACTCATTAACGCCAAACTTTTTGCGACTCGCTACATTCCTCGCAGCCGTGCTACGACCAACCCTGTGCACACTGGCACCGCGGCATGTGGAGTGACTGCGGGAAGACGTGCGGAGGCGGGATCCAGGAACGCAGTGTTGAGTGCCGTCTTCCTCATGACGACGAGTACAAGGGAATCTTGGTCGATCCAGACGACGTCGCGCTGCTCTGCCCCGCCGACAAGCCCACAATGGTTCAGGAGTGTAACATCGATTCCTGCTCTGGTTACTACTGGAACGTTACATCGTGGAGCACTTGTTCCAAAGACTGCAACACCGGGAGCCAATCTAGGGCCGTCACTTGCCACTCGAGCCCGCTCAATGTCGCCAACAAGGCGGAATGCGAGCAGCGCGCTGGGGCCGAACCGCCGACCACTCAGAGCTGCAATACGTTTGCTTGCCCGAGTTACGAGTGGGCCATCATTGGAGAGTTTGGCGAGTGCGACGCCGACTGCGGAGGAGGAGCGGGCAGACGTTTAGTTCAGTGCCACGACGTCACTGGTGATTCCGTGTTTGGCTACGATATCCCCTACAAGATCGTGAACGACAGGTACTGCGGAGGAAAGAAGCCTGCGGAGACGGAGTCCTGCAACTCCGATAAGAGGAACGAGTGCGGAGGAAACGGAGTCTGCCGCAGCAATGACTGCTTCTGCAAGCCAGGATATTTTGGCGACCAGTGTGACCTGAAACCTAAGATCGAAAACGTGACGATCATCGCCGACTCCACGCTCTTAACCAGTGGAGTGCCGCAGGGCAACGTGTTAGAAATTAGGTGGGAGTCTGTCGGCGACATTGAAACCGTTGACATGTTCTTAGTTCCAGGAACCATCGGAAGTGAATTTGAGGGCAAGCCCGTAAGTAAGCTGCCAATCCCCATCACCTCCGTCAACCGCTACCCGAACGATAAGGTGTTTTTGTTTGAGGTGCCTGCGCGCCCCCACGGCAGTGCAGTCTTCGACGACTACAACGTTCGTGTCTGGCACGCCAATGGTTTGAGCAACTTAAGTCCTAGGTGAGGCGAGCCGAGGAGCGAAGCGACGAGTTGCGAGTACGACAAGTAACCCTGACCCTTTACTCCTCGATCACAGCTTCGAGATTAGCGACCAGTGCGCCTACAAGAGCTGTGGTGCCCACGGAACTTGCGCCGGCGGTGACAGCAAGTGCGTGTGCTCTGAGGGATACACCGGAGAGGACTGCACAATCGCGCCGTGCGTCAAAATTGGTTGCTCCGATGCCGAGCCCGGGTTGGCGACCTGTTTCGTCAACTCAACACAAAACTACGAAGTGTCCTGCGAATGCGAAGAGGGTTGGACTGGAGATTCGTGCCAGCATAGGTGAGACGCAGCAAGGAGTTTAGTTTCAACGCACAAGCCGCCTTCACCCTCACCCAATACTAACTCATCAATGCCAATATTCACGCGACTCGCTTCTTTCGTCGCAGAGTTGAGTGTTTAAATACTTGCAAAAATGGCGGCGTCGCTACTCAAGTGATTGTCGCGCCTGGGCAAGCCGCGCAGTGCTACCCTCAGGACACCACCTTGAACTGGTGCGACTGTCCGAGGGATAGTGAGTACGAGGGAAACACTTGCGAGACGTGCGGCCTTAGCTGCAGCAACAGCGGGAACCATGACGACGAATGCAAGCAGTGCAGGTGCGAAGTCACGAGGAGCTAAGCGTCGAAGTCACACTGTTCGAAATTTGGCCGAGCCAGTTACGCTCCAGTCTCAACGTCGACGCTGCTTTAGTCGCTTCTCATTTCTAACACGCCAACACGAATCCTCGTGCGACTCGCTACGCTCGTCGCAGTTGCAAAGACAACTACTTCGGGAACAAGTGCGATTGCGTCTACGAGGAATACAAGATGAAGATGAAATGGGTTAAAAACGGAGGGGAGGACGACGTTGTTGGCGATGTCATTCTCGGACTTCCTAAAATGAAGCACGACAAATTGAAGGCAGATGGCCAGAGGAAGGCGGACATTGAGGCATTAGAGGAGCTCATCAGGCACGATGTCATGAAGACCATTTTGGACTCGGACGGAGGAGTTCCTAGCTTTGGCGGCAAGGTGGACGACGTTAGGATAGATGTGGACGGCGGAGGCGTCTTCTGGGTCACCTTCAAGCTCAAGGGCTTGTGCTACGACGAGCCCATAGGCAGGAGGAGGGTCACCGAGGAAGCCGAGGAAGAGTTGAAGCTGGCCAAAGAGGTGAGGAACCGCGAGGAGTGAAACGCCAATATCACCGCAACAAACTTCTTACTAGGCTAATTACGCAACACCAATCTTCATGCGACTCGCTACGCTCGTCGCAGGTTCTGGTGGCGGCCGGAGACGACGAGTACAGCACGTTGAGGAGTCAGGGAAGGGTGACGAGCAGCTTTATTCACTTCACAGATCCGACCTTCCACTGGTGGCAATTTCTTGTTATTGTCTTTGGTGCAGTTGCGGGCGCTCTGCTTCTTGGGGCTGGCGTGGCGTTCGTCATGTATAAGACAAAGGGAGATGGAGGTTGGTGTGTGAAGAAAGCGGGGAGAGGAGGTAAGGGCGTGGGTGTCCTTTTTGTTGTGCGTGCGTTATTCTAACTCAAAATTTTCATAGCAGCCGTGAGAGGGTCGAATTTCAACTCTTATAACAGTAACAACAGAAAGGCATCAAACAAGCCGCCACCCAAGCTACCTAAGAGGAAGAGTAACGCGAAGACGGAGTTGACGAAGATGGACTTCGTTTGAGTAGTAGATTAGTAGAAAGTTGATTGGGCTTTGTGCATAAAAATATATTCTATTCATTTCATATTCCTACGCTTTAATTTTTCCTAACCTACACGTTGTTACATGTCTTTTGTCGCGTCCTTCACCGGCAAGGACAAAAGCCCCTCCGGTTCGGGCGTCAAAACCACTTCAACTTCCCCTTCCTTGTTCACACCACCACCTGATACTTTCTTCTTACGGAGGACTTCGTACTTCTTTAACAGCCGTGCGTCTCTCCCACTATCTCCTTTTTTCATTCCATTCCCCCCTAAAACCTGCATTCCTGCTGGAACGACTACTGCCGACATCTCTACTCCCCCCTCTTCCTGATCACCGCTTTTACTCTCCTGTTAGGGTCGAGTCGATCTCTTTCTTCCAACGCCGCCTTCAAACCTGCCCTCTCGCCCATCTCGAAGACGAGCCGTTTCTGACCAAGATTCAAAAGGTGCCGCATTCGCTTGAGGAGGAAGAATTGCATAAGCGGGACGCCTATGGGGTAGACGCCGATACAGGCGTACGCGTAAAGCTCGAAGAACCTGTGGTTGGCCGAGTCGCAGTCGATGCTGTAGTCGACCTTTACATAGGAGCCGTAGCCGCCATGAAAATCTCCGCATGCGAAGTTGGAGGAGATCGTGGTGCAGAAGCTGGGGAGGATGAGGAAGGTCATGAAGAGGAACCAACCGAAGGTCTGGTTCGCGAGTTCCTTCTTCTTGACGAACTTGGAACTTGTAGAGGACCAAGTTGAGGACTGCGGTGAGCGTAGTGAGTCGCGTAAAGTTTGGAGTTAACGAATTAGAATTATGTAGCGATGAAAGAGGCTGTTGCGAACGTAATTGTCGCATTCCCAGCTCGTCGCTACGCTCCTCGCAACCTCGTACCTACGAGGATGAACGGGCCGAGTGTCATGATCACCAGGGTGTGGTGGAAGTTGCTGTTCGTAATGCAGCCAAGCTGAGTATTATATTTCCCCGTACGTGCAATAGTTACAAGGCGTAGGTCCACAGATAGATCCGTACTTTGTATCAGAACACCCCATACTATATTTTCCAGCTGCGCAAGATTTGCATTTAACAACACATCGAAAGTCACAAGCCATATATTGATCTCTGCCAGGACCGTAACATCATTGGGAGTACATGGTGTCATAACCATAGCAGGCGGAGGAGGTGGTAGGACAGCCATAAGAGGAGTCGCTGCAGTATTGGGAGTGTGTTTGGAGGGGGAAGAGGAGGAGGAGGAGAAGAAGGAAAAGAAGGGGGAGGATGGGGGGGAGAGGAATGAAGGGGGGGGAGGATGGAGGGAAGAGAGAGGAAGGGGGGGATGGCGTTTGTCATGGTAGGTTGGTCGGGCAGGGTGCAGGACAGGGCAGGGGGTGCAGGGCGACGCCTTCGAAGTCCACAAATACTTTTCAAGAGTTGTGAAAAAGCACGAAGGGGGGCTGAAAGGGAAAGTTTGAGAAGCGCTTGTAATGAACGATGGTCTCTAGGAGGACGTATGAAGTCCAAATTTTCGAAGCTTGTTTACTTTTATTCGCCGAGGGGATTTCAGTGTCATGCAATTGGAACAATCTATAGAAGGTTTTCAATTAGCCACTAGCCCGGGGTTCACTTAACCAATCGTTCTTTTTTTATTATCATCTCCTCAGATCGACCTTTAAATTATCCTTTGAAGGTCTTCGTTTAAAACTTTAACAGCCTACCTGCTTTTACATCAGTGTCGTTTACCTAAGGTCATCTTGGTCGTCAGTCTCCCATTCTCCGAAACGATTTAACCTTTTCGCGTTTAAACACTGCCATCCTTTATCTCATAAACTATTTACTGTTTTAATATAATCACGGCAATTAACTAATATGTCAATACCGATGTCTCAAATACCTCCATTCACCGGTCGTCCAACTGCAAACTCATCTGGCGGTGTAGCCCGTTTCAGTTCCGTAGGTTTCTTATACAGAGAATCTGAAGAAGATCTTCCACCTCAACCTTCTTCAAAAAAGAACCCCGTATACGTAAAATGGTTCGCAGGTTTCTTAGTGTTAGGTTTCATCTCCACAACAATAGCATTAACAATCCATTTCAATTTAATCCATTCCGCCGCTTACTGGATAAATCATTCTGATCTCGGTTATATAGGTTGGCTCGCTTATCTGTTAATGTGTATAATATGTAATATTCTTCTATTGCCACAAACACCACTAGAAACAGCAGCAGGTAAGTGTCGATGTAGTATAGTATTAAGTGCGATGTAGTATAGTATTAAGTGCGCATCACTAATGAACCTTCGTTGAACGACTTCGCAGGTATGATATGGGAAGATAGTTTTTATAAGGCACTAATTGCAGCGTGGTTTGGTAAACAATTAGGAAGTTATGCTTGTTTTTTTATAGGACGTTATGCTTCTCGTCGGATTGAACGTAGAGTTACACGTACTGTATCAGCTTTACCAAGACCGAGTTTTAAAGAAATTAAAGCAAATAAATCTAGTCTTATGTTAGAAGCTACAATGAGAGTATTCAAGCAGAAGCCGCATACGTTA
Organism: Triparma laevis f. inornata; assembly: GCA_012489335.1. Taxonomy (NCBI): domain Eukaryota; class Bolidophyceae; order Parmales; family Triparmaceae; genus Triparma; species Triparma laevis. The sequence goes on along the minus strand of BLQM01000386.1, from coordinate 847 downwards.
ACGTTCTTGAGTTGCGCGGCGGCGGTGCCCGCGTGGATCAAGAATTATGGGCTGGCGACGATTCCGGATGTGAGCTTTTGTAAACATTTTGTGCCGTGGTGTGGAGTTTGTGGAGGGTTTTACAGTGTAGCTAATGTACTCGTAGGTATGAGTGTGGGGAGTGGAGGTGAGACTAAGATTTAGCTGGACGATATTCTTATTATGAAACCCGTAAACTACACCGTTTTCATCGCTTCGAGATTCTAACTCGTTGTTATCGCCAATCTTCACGTGAATTGCTTAACTCGTCGCAGGTGATGACAATGAAGGTGATAAAAAGAAAAGTGGAAATAGAAGTAAGCTCTTAGTGGTTGTGATGGCCGCAATAACCTTCGCCTTCGTGATTGTCCTTAGTTACTACGCGAAGCAAGAGCTTCAAGCTCAACTCAAGGAACTTGATAAAGAAGAGAAAGAGGAAGAGAGGTTGTCGAGGTTGTCAATGGATGGGAGGGAGATAAAGGAGGAAGAGGTGGAGAGAAACAAGACGAGAAAGAGTATAACGAACATGGTCTGATAAAAGGAAAGAGGCTTGTAATAAATTGAATTCGATGTAAATTTTGTTTTGGAGTTTGATGTTTGGTGTCATTATTTATTTGGTTATGGTTATGGTTATGGTTATGGTTATGGTTATGGTTATGGTTAGGGTTAGGGTTATGGTTAGGGTTAGGGTTAGGGTTAGGGTTAGGGTTATGGTTATGGTTATGGTTATGGTTATGGTTATGGTTAGGTTAGGTTAGGTTAGGGTTAGGGTTAGGTTAGGTTAGGTTAGGTTAGGGTTAGGGTTAGGGTTAGGGTTAGGTTAGGTTAG
>BLQM01000385.1:37593-54181 GCA_012489335.1 Triparma laevis f. inornata | reverse complement strand
GGTGGAGGAGGTGGGGAAGAGTTTTGAGGGAGACGGGGGGGGAAGGGGTGGACTTTGTTAGGGAGGCGTTGGGGTGGGAGGTGGGGGAGGGGAGGTGTAGGGAGATGGAGAGGGAGTTGGAGCTCATTATGTTGGAGGAGCAAGGTGAGTGTGGGGGGTTGGGGGGTCTGTGTTGATAACGCTTGTGCTCGATGATGATACATCCAAAAAATCGATTCATTTTCTTATAAAGGCAACTCCCAATTCAGACGAACGTGAGAGGAGCGCCATGCAGATACTCCAGACAATACTAGAGCGGCAGCCAAAATGCGACTGAGGGCACAATAAATTACGTAACGCTCGCTAACCTTTACAAATCGATCTCCTGCTAACACCGCTCGCTACGCTCGCGCAGTCTCTGAAATCGACACCCCCGGAAAACCACCCCCCCAACAACCCCAACGCCCAAACTTTGACACATGGAGTCACCGCTACGGCCCAACAAATTCCCTTATCCCCCGCAACCTCCTCCAATCCACCAAACAGAACCTTCACAACCTCGAAAAATCAACCGACCACGACTCGGCAATCCTCCGCTCCAAAATCTCCTCCTCCTCCGTCAAAATAAGCTCCATTCACGACTCGATAATAACCCTCAAACTAAAGCTAATGCACCACGTCGAAAAATGCGACTCCCTCGTTCTCCAAAAAAACACCATAAAATCACAAACCTCCCACCTCCTAACCCTCCACGCCCCCTCCCAACAATCCACCCTCCCCTCCGATTTAACCGCTTTAAAAAAGGTACGAAGTCGCGAGGAGCGAAGCAACTAGCTATGAATACGATACTGTGCTCGTACTTATGCTGCGCTGGTGTCTCTAGTCTAAACGCGCAAGCTTTTTCTTCGCTACGCAACACTAACCCGTTAAAATATATCGTTCGTATCTCCTTGCTACGTTCGTCGCAGAAAATGGAATCCGTCGAAAAAACACTAGACAAAAGTATAATCGACAGGGATTTAATCTTCGGAGAAATTCACGTGCTTGAGGAGGAAATTGAGGAGGAGAAGGAGAGGAAGGAGATGCTGTGTACGGCGCTGGAGGTTGTTTTTGAGAGGAAGGGGGAGGAGAGGGAAATGGTTTTGGAGAAGTTGAAAGATAATAGGTAAGATGAGTGGGCGAGCGTAGCAAGACCAGTGACGTAATAGTATTCTATTAACTAACTCATCGCTTCGTTCCTCGCTCACTTCGTTCACAGGTTGGAGATGTAATTATTATTGTACCACACGTTGTTTTTTTTGTATGCATATTTTGAGCGGGTTTCTTATAGGTGTGGCTTCTTAAATGTTGTGCATCATCCGTCACCTCCCCCGCCTCACCTTATCCCTCGCCTTCCCCTCTCCCTGCCTTCCCCTCTGGACATCCTTCTTCTTCTTCTGACGCTCCTTTATTTCTTTGGCTTTTCGCTTGACCCTCTCGCTCTCCTCGTCCTCGTAAGTCACTGCGTCCCTCGCCTGCACAGTCGACCTGCCCGCCTCTCTCTCCAGCCTCTCCGCTTCCTCCTTGAGAAGAGCTGTTATTTCCTTCTTCCTCCACTTCTCGTGCAAAGCCTCCATCAACCCTTTGTACGACGTCTTATCAGCATCGTGAGAGTTCAGATCATAAACTCGAACCTGTGAGGATTGAACTCGTACAGGACGCCGAAAGTTATACTTGGGGTTTGGGTTCCACTCGTCAAACTCGTTCCTTTCCAAAGCAAGAGTCACAAACAACCTATCGCCACCAACCAATTCGAAATCTTCCACACGTATTGCTAAGTAATTTTTGCCCCCGCTTAGCGGAGGCAACTGAAAAATATTTAAATCATACTCCCTGCCATGGTTTATTTCTGTGTGTGTCGTGATTACGCCCAGTAAGTGCTGCAAAACGATTACCTTGGTGTCTGAATTTTTGTCTCCGCTCACCGCCCTCGAGAAGAGAACGACGATTTTCGTGTCGTCTATCTGCATCTTTACTGGACCGTTTCCAAAATTCGATAACCCGTGGACATCGAATTCGGACAAAACTCCTCTAGAGCCACCCTCCTTCAAATCGTACGTCTTTATTTTAGTCATCCTAATCCCAGAACCAGTACCAAAACTATCCCAATTGATGGTGACCATGATGTCTCCGTGGAACTCAACCAAACAATTGATCGGGTTCATATCCTCAAAGATATGTTGGCTCTTGAACGAAAGCGGCGCTGTTGTTGTTGTTGTTGTCTCCTCCCCCGCGTCCTTCATTCGCTTCAGGATATTCTGCGTTGCATAAATCGGCCCATTCGCCATGCTATAGTAACAACGGCCGCCGTGAATCTTCAACCACGCCCCTCTCGGGTAGCTCCAACCAGGGGCGTACTCGTTCGTCTTTAAACCAACCTGCGAAATCTTCCCCTCCATTCTTCCCGCCCCCCCCTCCTCCCAACCCCGAATGTCGTTAATCACAACCTCCCCAGTTCCCAATAGACTGAAAATGCACTTTCCCTTGAACTCTACGCACTTGACGTCGCTCAGTGAATGCTCGTACACCTTCACCCCGCGTTCAACGTCGTACACCCTCGCTTGCATTTTACCGAAACTGTCCCTGTCCTCGCACACGAACATCAATTCGGGGTTGTTCTTGTCCGTCTTGATCGCAGTGTACTGCTTCACATTTGAGGCCACGTCCCTGCAACGAGCGTAGCGAGTCGCATGAAGATTGGCGTTAACGAGTTAGAATGAAGTAGCGGCGACTGTCGTATTCCCAGTTTGTCGCTTCGCTCCTCGCAATTCCTCACCTCCAAAGAATTTTGCTTTTGCTTTCACACTTCATCTTAACGAACTCCAACACGCTGTTAGCCCCTCTCCCGATCAAACCTTCCTCATAAACTATACCCGAATTATTCAACGATATCAACATTGCGTTGAATTTTTTGTTATACTGCATACCGGCAACAGCTGTTCCGGGTGCAAGCTGGTACACCACGTCGCTCTTCTTGTTGGCGTTGCAGAAAGAAATTGCACCAGACTTCTCGTCGTAGAATGCGTAGAAGTTTCTCGAAATCATTTGGCAGTGAGACGCCACCGAGCCTGTAATTTTAATCGCTTGGAAGTGATTAATGGTTAATGGAAGCGAGCTATAAGAACCAGGAGGGTAGTCATGTGAATTGGATGGCTTCAGGTGACGATAGCTCTTCAGCTTGAGGTACTTCTTCGCACCCGACTCAGTAATCCCTGAATTGTAACTAAAGACCGCGGACTCGCCCATGTACCTTCGAATCACTCCAATGCTCTCGTTTAAATGCGCGACTTCTTGCAGCCGTAACATGTTCTTCCCCTTCTCATTCATCTGTCTGATCACAGGAAGTACCCGTTCTCCTCCATCTATGCACCAGTATATTGGATCGAGAAGAGACGAATTTAGCGTCTTGCACGTGCAGCATAATAGTAGAATGTCACGGATCTTGCAGAAGCCTGCTAAATAAATGAATGCGTCCTCGGGAACATTCACCATCCCGAGTCCTGTGCCTGTGGATCTTTTCTTCTGCTTGTTTTGCTTGGGTCGTGGGGGAGGCGGCAAGAGACTGGTATTCTCTGAATCCGTAAGTGTAACAACTTTGTGGTTGCCGGTCTTTGTCTCCCCGACCACCTCCTCTCCATCATCAAGAGTCAATGCGGCTAGCTTTGTGGGATCGGCATGAGTTTCCTCCTCTGGGTAATATTCCTCGTAGTACTCGTCTTCGAAATCGTAGTCATATTCGTAATGATCGTCTACATCGTCGTAGGGGTTATACTTTGCCTTCCTGCTCATGTCGTTTTGTTTCGTTTTGGGGCTTGTTTATATGTCTTGTAAATCATTTGGATCCTGGATTATCTCACCTCTGATAAAAGTGAGGGCGGCCCTTCTGGGCGATATCTGCTGCTCCTTTTGTCTTACCTTGATTCTTTTCAAGTCCTCCCGTTAACGTGGTCTTCTCTGCGAGTCGGGATATATGTTTTCGGACAGAGCATGGCCATCGTGCAATCTGCCTGCAGGCATTATGCTACTCTACAACCAAACTCACCCTCGTTCCACCGAATAACAGACCGCACACACACTGCCACGCCAACTTTTGTTCCGCCCAATAGCAGACCGTATACACACACCCACACCTAAAATGCTTCTCGCCCTACTCATCTCAATAATCCTTGTCTCCCATGCTCTCTCAGCATCACCCCCCATCGCCGCCACACTGACTTACAAACCCAAAAATAACGAGCCCATGGCTCCTGGATTCAACACCCGCATCTTCAATTCGGTCACCTACGTCAACAACGATAACGACTCCGAATTCAATTACGACGACAACACAGGCGAGTTAACACTCGTAACCGGCGGAGTCTTCCGCGTAAGCGGTGTTTCAATCGTGACCTACATGGACATGGAAAACCACACACCATCTAACAGTTCATATCCCGGCTACTGCACCGTTTACGACACCTCCACGAACGCTCAGATCGCGACCGGCACGATCTCCAACGTTGCTTCAATGCTCCCGTCCACTTTCGACGCGATCTTCGAAGCCACAGAAGGCCAATCCATCAACGTCCAGCATCAAGTCGGCGCCGATGTCAATAACATCTGGTTGGGCATTGCGGAAAACGGTTCCTCGAATCATCTCTACGCTTCCCTCGTCTTAGAAAAACTCTCCTGAAAAAATTAAATGAATACCCATTTTAAATTCTAAAGTCAACTAACTTAGCTACGATTTCTTCTTCGGCCTGTCTGCACTCCCTCTCCCTCCTCGTCGAAGGACAGATATACAGCCAAAGCGCAACTTAAAGCGAACGTAGCCCACCCCACTCCCCGAGCCGCCGCGGCGCAGTACGCAGCAATGAAGCTGCAGTCCTCGCCGTCCCACCTCACCCACTCCCGGAAATTCTCGAAAGGGTTGTAAATCATAGCACAGCTACAGGTGCCAGTGTCGTAGTCGCAATTCCCGTTCGGGAAGCTGCAGTTATTCAGGCACTCCATGAACTGGCAGTACTCACCGAAGTAACCGTCGGCGCACATGCAGCGCGACACCGGGAACTCCACGGAGCAGTAGCCGTTGAAGGAGCAATTGTACTTGCAGTCCTTGATCGAGCAGTCCTCTCCAATGAAGGGGGGCGCGCACTGGCAAGTCCCGAAGCCGTCGCAGATTCCGTTCGAGTGGCCTGTGTTTTCCTTTGAGCAGTAAGACTTCTTCACGTCGGGGATATAGAAGTCGTCATCGGTGTGCTCGTAACCGGAGTAGCAGCAGTGGTTGCAGATCTGCTCATTCGTGATGTCATCGTAGTAGCAAAAGTCTCCGGGGCATGTCTGGTTGGAGCAGTCGAGGCCGTAGTAACCAGGGTCGCACTTGCAGAAACCGAACTCGCAAGCTCCGTGGTGAGTGCAGTTGTTGTTGCAATTGTTGATGTTGTACGCCCAAAAGTCCCCGAGGACGGTGGTTTCGTGGGTCGTCTCTAAAGATGCCTCCTGCGCTTCGCTGTAGCCGACGCCGCCGTAAAACATGAGCAAACCCTGCGACGAGCGTAGCGAGTTGCAAGAAGATTGACGTTAATAAGTTAGAAATGAGTAGCGACGAAAGCAGCGTTGACAACGTTGAGACTAGATCTACTGGGGAACGCTGAATTTCTAACAGAGATATGACGTTCTCGCATCGTCGCTTTGCTCCTCGTAGCTTCTCACCTCCTCCTCGAAGAAGGCAGCGGTGTGGTCGGAACGAGAACTAGGGTACGTCCAAAGCTGCAACGAGCGTAGCGAGTCGCATGAAGATTGGTGTTTACGAGTTAGAGTTACGTAGTGATGAAAACTGATTAAGCTTTTAGACTAAAGCTACTAGCGTAGACGAAATACGGCCGTAACTGTCGCATTCCCAGATCGTCGCTTCGCTCCTCGCTGCTTCTCACCTCCACTCCCGGATCCATGTTCTCCTCACGGCATCCGTCCCATCCGAAGCGTTTGCGGCGTGGCTGCGGGATCTCAACGGGAACGCTGGCGCGGCCGAACATGCCGTCGCCTCCAGTCGTGGGGACTCCCTTTGCGGTGGTGCAGCGCTCCCAGATACTGCCGTTGATGATGTTAGCGTAGGCGGCATATTCGGCTGGGATTACTTCAGAGGCGTTCAGGCGCCTTGCGTACTGGCGGGGGGCGCTCGCGGCGTAAGGTGCAATAGGAGTGCCGTCGACCAAACCGTTTGGAAGCATAGAAAGTTGTGAATCAGCGGCGAGGTTCGCGAGCGCATCCGAGATGAGCTTCCTCATGTACTCGGTGGCGTCGTCGTGAACGCCATAGTAGTCCTCAGGGAAGCCCTGTCCAACGTAGTAGTCGTTGTTGGCTTCGTCGTGGAAGGGAAGCATGTCGCCCCTCTGCGTTTTGATTGCACCTTGATCATCTGTAACAGCAGCCTGTGCCCTTCTCACGTCCGGCGGGTACTGCGATGAGCGAAGCGAGTCGCATGAAGATTGGTGTTAACGATTTCGAATTGCGTAGCAGTGAGAGTGGCGTCGACACCTAGACTGGAGCAACTAGCGCAGCCGTATAACAAGCGAAATTACCGCATTCTCAGCTCGTCGCTTCGCTCCTCGCAGTTTCTCACCTCCATTTGAATGCAGCCGTTAGCGGAATCCTCGTAGAAATCAACGTCGTCCTTGCAACTCTCCGGCCAGTTCGCATGCACGAAAGTCTTCTTCTCCTGCCAACGACGCGTTGCAATGTTGAAGTACCAAGTATCATCGTAATGGTGGTTGTTGTAGTACCCTCCGAACATGATGAGAATGTTATTAGACAGCCCCTGCTTAGTAGCGAGAATCATAATATGATCCGTGCGCCTATCAGGCTTCTCATTACCTTGAAAGGTGTAGTCAGTCCAGTTCCCTCCGGTGAGGTCGTAGTACCAGAGGTCGTCGAGGTAGAAGGGGTAGGTGGGGTAGGGTGTGAAACCACCGACCTTGAGGGCTTGAATGCCGTTTCCGGAACCGGGACCGTCGGTGTTCACGTATGGGTAGTAAGCGGTGAAGCCGCCGTGGATCCAAATTCCGCCTCTGTGAAGGGAGTGTTGTTGTTAGTTTCTCAGGTGGATGATATTTCAGTTTGTTGTTCAGTAAAAATGCTCACCTCCCCTTATCATAAATCCCCGCATGCCCCGCCCTCTCCTTCGGCCAATCCACCCTACACGAAATATCATTCCTACTACTCCACTCCAACCCCGGATTATCCTCGCACTTCTCCTGCCCCGTTTTAACTGTCCACTGTCCATACCCATCATTTTTAATAGGAACTTCCTCATCCGGTAACAACGTCCTTTTACTGTACGTCCAGAGGTCGTTGAGGTATCCTCCTTTTGGGTATTGTTTGTAGGAATCCCATTTGTTGTCTTGGGAGTTGTCGAGGGCAAATCCATGCCAGAGACGGTGACCGCCGAAGAAGACCATGGATTGTTGACCTGTGACGGGGTCCATAACTCCGGAGAGGAGGGAGAACTTCCACCTGGGGAGGGGTTCGGAGTTAGAACATTAATTTTCATCGTATATATAATTGTTGTGTCTTCCCACCTCTTCCCCGGACTCTCGTTATCCTTCAAACTCCCAATAGGATAAATCTCCATCCAAGTATTATCCCTTAAATCGAAGCTCCACATATCATCGCAGTAATCCTCGCAGCGGTGGGAGAAGCCATCGTAGATTAACATCGTATTGTCGTCAAACATGGCGGAACCATGGTGCCATCGTTCGGAGGGGATCGTGCAAATTTCTGTTATCGGTATTTGTTAGAATTGCATTAAAAGAGAAAAGGACGTGAAAATTAAAAACGTACCCTTTCCATTCTGAAACACGCAAGCACCATTCCTCGCCCCCGGATGCAAAACCTTCCACCCCGTCTCCTCACACGCCATATCCGCATACCTCCCCGGTTCCTCCCCCTCCCCCTTCTCACAATTCAAATCATACTCCCATATATCATTGTAGTACAATCCTACGGGGACGAAACCACATGTATCTTCCTTTAATTTAATTTCTTCTTGTGACATTTTACTTGTGGAACTGCCGTAGGACCAGGTGTAGGAACAGGCTTCGGTGTTGCCGGTGGAGGTGGAGGTTAGTGGGGTGCAGATTTTTTGGGGGGAGCAGGTAGAGTTGTAGTTGGAGGAGACGGGGTAGTTTTCGTAGGTTTGGAATTCGAGGGAACCTGAAGTGGGGGGGGGGGTTTAGAGGGAGCGCGGGGGAGGGAGGGGAGAGGGAGGGGGTATATTTACCTTTCACATCAATAATATTGTAAGTTCTAGGAACGTGCTGCCTTTGAATTTCGTTGTCTCGACCTCCGAACATGATTAACCTGGAGCCTAAAAGTGATATAGAGTGGCCTATGAACGTAGAGGGGGTTAGTGCTTAAATGAATTAATAGTTAAATGGGAAAGGTCAATTAAGTTACCTCGACGGCCGCGGGGACCTGTGTCGTATCCCCAGACGTCTTTCCAGACATCTGGAGTGTCGGATTTATAATCCCATTGGCGCCAGGCGTTTGTGGAGGTTAAGAGGAGGGAGAGGAGAAGGGGGAAGGCGAGGGGGGAGGGGGACATGTTGGGGGAAAGGGTTGGAGGGGGTGGTAGAGAGTGAAATAGGGGGGAGAAGCGATGTGAGGGGGAGGATTATAGAGAAAGCGAAGGTGAGGTTGTTTTGGAATGTAGTAGTCGAGCGTGAGGGTCAGAAATTGCAGGTTAAGGAGTTTTTGACCTTTTTGACCTGTGAGCATTCATGTAAAATCCCTTGGAACTGAACTTGCATTCCCCCGCGTCATACCGTGATCAATAAAGATCATTCTCATTCCCAAATCTTAAAACGTTCCAAATCCTAAAATGTTCAGAATAGCTAAGCGCGTTGATGAGCATAAACAGCGAAACCCCTTGGGTTATTTAGGTCACGTAGCATTTACAGATGCCCATCATGAGCCTTGGCGGTAAGATTTGAAACTACGGGGCCCGTTGTGGTAGTAGTGGGGATATATGAGGGAGAAGAGGGAGGAGACGTAAGAGGAGTACTTCAAGAGGAGTATGCAAGAGGATTTCAGACGGCAGTTTGAAGAGAAGGGGGACATCAAGACCACGTGCTCATCAAACTGCTTCAGCTCTCCATTCTAAACTAACTCGTCGCTTCGCTTTTCCCTCCCCCCGCAGTAAAACCCTCGCGCACCGTCTCGAATCCTACAAATTCGAAATGCTAATAGTCTTCTCCCTCCTCCTCGACTGTTGGTGCGTCTTCATCGAAATCCTGTCCACCGAATCCGCCTTAAACCCCACCATCCCTTGGGTAAACGGTATGGTTCATTTTGCGGTTTACTGTAGTAAATCAATTGTAGTCCTTTTTGTGGTTGATGTTGTGTTGCATGTGTTAGCTTTTGGGTTTAGGCATTGGTTGAGTAATAGGTTATATGTATTGGATGGTTTTGTGGTTGCGGTTACTTTTGTGTTGGAGTTTGTTGTGCATCCTTTGGTACATAAAGAGGGAGGAGGGGGGGAGCATAGGTATTTAAGCGAGGATGGGGAGAGGGAGGATCATTCTGCGGAGAGGAATACGGAAGCGGCGAGTTTGGTTATTGTTGTATTGAGAAGTTGGAGGTTCGTGAGGTTGTTTCATGGGCTGGCGTTTTCGGAGAAGTTGAGGCACGATGAACATTTGAAGCAGGTGGATGAGAGGAAAGGAGTGGAAATGGTTGAGCAGGAATTGGAGAAGGAGGTGGAAGAGCTGAAACAAAGGATTAGAGAGTTGGAAGGGAAGAACAATGATGCTACGAAAGTATAGCAAATTGAAAAAATAAACCCTAACTTTGAATATCCAAAAGTATCATAAATCTAAAACACTATTCGCAACTAAGTCAGCTGCTTCCTACTCGGCCCAAGGCCCATCGCTACCTTGCTCTTGCTACCTTTCACTTGCTTCGCGCTTGCTTCTGCAATGGACTTGGCGATCTTCTCGTTCTCTTCCTTGAAAAATTCCTTCATGGCGCGCATCTCCTTCCGAACCTGCCAGGAGTGCGATGAATGGTTAAGGTTGGTTATAATAAAATGTTGCGTCATTCGTTCCTCGTAATAAAAAACTCACCTCCTCGGCGACCACTCGCCGAATGTCGCTTTCGCTAGGGCGATGCGACTGGTGGCTTGTGTTCGAAAACACCCGAGTGGAGCTTCCGTGGAATTGCTTGGCGTCTTGCATCTTTGCTTGCACCTCGGAGCTCGTTGGGCCCATGGTGATGGTGGAGGTTCTAAGTTTCATTGCGGAAGCGTTCGCCGTGGAGGAGGAATTGTCCCTTTGCAGCGGGTTGGGTTGCACTCCTGAGGAGTACGGGTCCGTTCCCCTGTCTTCGCTAAAGCTGGGAGGGCTGCCACTCTTGGTGTAGCTGTTCTGACGGTTGACGCTGTCGAGGTCATCCTCGTTGTCGAGGTCATCCTCTGTGTTGAACTTGTACTCGTTGGTTTCGCACATTTCCACTATGCTATCGTTGAACTCCTCGAACTGTTCCCGGATCTCGTTGAAGGATTTCTTCGACAGGGTGTCGGTGGTGCAGTAGCTGGTAGCCTTGGCCGACGCAGTTCTCCTCAAGTCCGTCAGCAACGACACCTCTCCAAAGTACTTTCCCTCTTTGAGGGTGACTAGGTGATTGCCCTGTGAGTCTACGATTTCCACCGTGCCGCTCTGAATCATGTAGAGCTTTTGGGCCGCGTCGCCCTGCCTGAAGATGTAGTCGCCCGGAAGGAAGAGCTCCGGGATGATCTTGTCCAGCACGCACCGTATCACGGCTGGGTCGACGTCTTTAAAAAAGGGGATGTTGCCAATCATGTCCTTGTGGCAAAACAGCTGTACTTCCATTGCAAGCGGCTGCGACGAGCGAAGCGAGGAGCATTAACGAGGTGTAGAGCGAAGCGACGCGTTAGTTTAGAATGTTCTTAATGCTCGTCGCTTTGCTCCTTGCAGCTTCTCACCTCGCTCAGCTCCGACAGGAACTGCCCAGTTCCCTTGCTGGTGTAGTTGGAATTTTTTGACCACGAATACCAGTAGTACATGTTGATGCGTTCTCGGAGCTGCGAGGAGGGAGGGGGGGTGTTAGTATTATTGCTTCTAGTATCGTAACGAGCTATAAGAAGATTTTAAACTAACTCCTAGCGCTGCTCCTCGCTCTCACCTTGCTCGGAAGGTTCAAATATTCCATCATCTCGCCAAGGTGCTCCATTTTCTTCCTGAAGTCGTGGCCCCTACTGTCAAGGGAGTGAATGAGACTCATTGTCTGACCGTAAAAGATGGCCGTGAACGCCACCCCGACGATGACTCCGATGAAGCCTGCGACTGACTCGATGGTGTTAACGGGCTCAATGTTCTCGCCTCCGACGAACATCGTGGTGCTGAGAAAGAGCGTGCGAAAGTAAAGGTGAACGTCTGAAGCGGAATCGGCCCAGATGTTGAGGACCTGGGTTTCATCTGCGAAAGTGTCACGAGCAAACCAACAGGTGCCGTCGTAAACCTCGCGAATCTCATTCACGTCGCTGGCCCATGTCACGCCATTCGTCGCATTTACGCGTTTGAGGTCTAAGAAGTAGTCTTCACAGCCAAGCTTGCAGATCATTATCCACGAGCAGCAAAATATGTGAAGCAGCAGCATCATAAACACCATCGTCTTGAGCAGCTTCGCGAACACGTGCTGGAATTTATGCAAGCTTCCACTCTTTTCGGAGACAGCAGAGCGGCTCTTCATCCCTACCCTCAACCGAGAAACGACCTGAATCATTGTGAGATTTCCTAAAGGGCTCCACATACTTTGTCCGAGAATGTAAAGGAGTGCGTTGAAGGGGAGGAAGTTATAAACGCTAAGCGTAAAATGAACCAACAATTTCCGTCTCGAAAAGGTGCTCCTCGCAACACTCGCGCTTCTCCAAAGGGAATAATTCTCTTTACCAACACCATACATATCAACACCAAAAAGAAAATCAGTAACGTAAACAGTGTTAGCAAGGCTGTGATAAGCGTAGCGAGTCACGTGAACGTTTAGAGTCAACGCGTTAGAATTTCGTAGCTAAAAATGACGATTAAGCGCGTTACTAAAGATACTCCAGCGCAGACGAATTACGCGATAGTAATTAATTCGTATTCCCATCGGAGTCGCTGAGACTCCCGAGACGACGTTCGTACCTTATCGTAAAACTAGAATCCGAAAAAGCTCCCCCCCAAGGTACAACAAACCCAGCATACACAGCCGCAAGCGCTAAAAAATAATGGAAAACTCTATGATCATCCTTCAAACTCATCGCTGAGTTAATGAAGTTCATGGTTAGTTTAGCTTGGCCTGAGTCTTCGATTGTGTCGCGGAGGTCGTATTGGTGGATGAGGCCTTCGAGTTTGGCGGAGTTTCTACGGCGGTTTTCGGCGGTGGAGGAACGGGTGAGGGTTTTGGTACGGTGTTTGGGGTCTGATGGGAGAGGGGAGGGAGGTTGTTAGAGAGGGGATGTTGTGAGGGGGGGGGAGGGGTAGTAAGTAGTCCTTACTCTGATCGTCATTCTTAGGTCCAAACAGACTCTTTGCACTACCTCGACCGAAGAAAGTGCTAGCTGTGCTCATGTCTTTCGTCGGTTTCTTTACGGGGTCGGGGTAATGGTGGGCGTTGGAAACGACTGTAGCAACCTCTGAAGATTGTGAAGGCTGAGCGAGACCGGCACCGGATAGTTCCACAGACATTATTAAGGGTGGATTGGGGGAAGGAGGGAGGGAGGGGTGGTCGATTGGGATTGAAGGGGGGGTTAAGGAGAGTGGAGCGTGGTGGGGGAGGTGATGAGGGAAGGGAGCGGAGTGGGGAGGAGGTTCGGGCTTTACAAGACTTTATAACTGTAGCCAGCGAAAATGATGAATTTGGGAATCCAATCCGATAAGCAGCATTTCCTACATTTTGAGATCGAGCGTTTCCACCACACGTTCTCATACACAAATCTGATCCAACCCTTTAAAAATATATACTAGAACAACCACTACAGCATCGCCTGTCGCATACTAGTCCTCCGACATGATCTCCGCGATCATCCCTCCCCTCATGAACGCCACCTCATGGTGCTCTGGCTTCATGTCAGGCTTCATGTTCTTCGGAATATGCCTCTTCGGTTTATTGATCAAATGGCCCACTAGCGAAGAGCGGGCAGGTACGTGAAATGTTACATTTTTTACTGGTTCTGTTAGTAGGCGCCCCCCCTCACCCGCCCTGAAGATATAATTAAGCATAACCCGAATCTAACAATTACGACAAAGAAATGCTCAAGGAAATGGAAGAATCCCGTATGCCCAAAGTAGCTAAATCCCTGGCTCACGAATTATTAGATGACGGTCGTCGTTCCGAAGTTGAGAAGGTGTCGGCGAACACATCGACAAGCCCTATGATTAGACGCAAGTCATCCACTGTGTCGAATGAGGAGCTGCACAATGAAGTGTTCGGGAAATCGCCGGAGAAGAGGGGGGGGAATAAGGGTAGTGAGGATTTGGGCGAGGATTTGGGTGAGGGAAATCCTAACAGTGCTGACTTTAACGCAACGGAAGGCATTGAAAGGAGCCAGGTGAGAAGCTGCTCGGACAAAGCTTATTCCGAACATTAAAAAATAACTCGTCGCGTTCGTTCCTCGGCTCGTTCAGAGCGATTTCGAAGAGGAGAAACTCGAAAAAGAAAGGTTAGAATCCGAAAGGGTCTACAACGACCTGAGCTTCATCTCCAACATGTCCAAGACGTGGGCGAAGCAAGTGGGCCCGAACGCGCTCAAGTTTCTGGCGGAGTTCGTAAGGGTTCACAAGACATATGAAGCCAACTTGAAGACACTCGCGCAAGCGGCTGAGACGATTTCGGCCATAGCTGACACAAGCATTAAAGTCGCGAGTGAAGAGGGGGGGGAGGGAGAGGAAGAACCTTCCGCGGAGTCGGGGAAGAAGAGGGTGAGGAGCAGCGAGGAGCGAAGCGACGAGCTGGGAATGCGACAATTACGGCCGTAATTCAATAGAACTAGTATCTTCAGTCTTAACGTCCACGCTACTTTCGTCGTTACTTTATTTTAACTCATTATCGCCAATCTCCATGCGACTCGCTACGCTCGTCGCAGAAGCTGAAACGACCCCCGACTCCGCAGCCGTCTAGTCTAGTAAACAGCCACGACAATAGCGAGAGTATAGGGTGGGGCGCGATTTCTTATTGCTTAATGACTGCAGCGACGGAGCAGGGTCAGATGGCCAAGACGGTGAGCGAGGGCATCCAAAAGAAGTACCAGCATCTGCAGATGGAGCAGTCGCACTTGCAGAGTAGGGTGGAGGATGAGACTTCTGCGGCGCTTAAAAAAAGAAGCGAGGCAAAGTACGCGCTGGAGCAGGCGAAGGACAGGAAGGCCAAGGCGCAGGCGGCGGTGGAAAGGCTGTTGAGTTCGGTGGCGGATAGCTCGGCGCCCACGGGTGAGGAATTGCGAGGAGCGAAGCGACGAGCTGGGAATGCGGTAATTCCGCTTGTTATACGGCTGCGCTAGTAGCTCCAGTCTAGATTTCGACGCAAATATCACCGCTACGCAATTTTAACTCGTTAACACCAATCTTCATGCGACTCGCTACGCTCGTCGCAGCGTCGAAAACGACTACCATGTCCGGACTAATCAAGAAGATCGGAGCTAGTAGGGAAGTCAACGAGAACAAGGCGACGGATCAGAGCAAAAAGCTCTTCAAGAAGCTGCAGGAGTGCGAGATCGAGGTAAAAGCCACGGAGTACTACTTGGAGGACATGATCAGCAAGACCAGCAAGAAGCTGCCCGTGTTCTTGGAGGACCTGAAGTTGCTGTCCACGACCAAGGCTGCCGCGGTGAAGCGGCTGATGAAGGGATTAGCTGACGCTTTGATATTGAACACGACCAACATCCACGAGAGTAGTAGGAGGCTTATAGCTGATATTGAGAGTGACAGTAGTCTGGGCGGGGGGTTCGAGGTGTTGGTTGCGGAGGGGGAGAGGGGGGTGAAGGAGGGGAAGTTTGACATGCACTCGGAAAGGTGAGGCGCTACGAGGAGCGAAGCGACGAGCTGGGAATACATCAATTACGTCAGAGATAGTGGTTCCAGTCTAAGCGCTCAAGCACCTTTCGTCACTATATAATTCTAACTCATAAACAACAATATTCATGCGACTCGCTACGCTCGTCGCAGCCTCTGCGCATTAATCGCCATGAAGCCTTCTGCTCTGAATATTGAGACGACCAACAAGTTGAAGGAGGCGAGGGAGGCAGGAGACATAAGTATTGAGAGCGCGATGTGGCTGAACGCCTTCATGGGAAGGGTATACAGAGACGCGAGCAGTAGTTTCAAGTTCCAGAACCACTTCGAGGGTTTGATGAGCAGAGCCATGAACAAGGGAAAGAAACCGAGATACGTCGGAGCTTTAAAGTGCAAGGATTTGAAGTTGGGTCAGGTGCCTCCAATTGTGAAGAACGCCAGGTATGTGTGCTCGAAGCCCCGCGAGACGAAGTACCGCACAAGTCTAACTCGTCAACTCCAAGGTATGTGCACCCTTCAGCCATGACCGGCGCTGATTTGGAGCACGACGCTGCAGTCGACATGGACATAATGTACCGTGGCTCTGCAAGCGCAGGTAGCGACGTTATCTCGTTCCAAATCGAGACCAAGATATGGATGAGCAAAACTGTCTTCGTGCCTATTAAAGTCACGTTTAAGCTTGTGGAGCTGTCCGGGCTGCTGAGGATAGGAGTTCGGAAGGAGAAGAGCTTCATAAGCTTTTTATCAAACCCCCACATTAAGTTCAACGTGAAAAGCGAGATCGGGCACTCGCTATATTTGAAGGACGCGCCGTTCGTGGAGCGTAAGATCGTTAGTTTGGTGAAGAAGGCTATTGAGAAGAAACTGGTTTGGCCGAGCGTTATGAAGATTAAGCTGTTGTGGCCGAAGGTGAGTGACGAGGAGCGAAGCGACGAAAATTAAGAACCATTATAAACTAGCGAGGAGCGGAGCCATGCAAATTATAAACTAACTCGTCGCTTCGCTTCTCGGCTCACTTCGCTCGCCGCTCCTAGGCGTGGCACCCCGATTTGAGGGGGGTGCCAGATGATCCGGAGAGTTGGGGAAAGAGTAAGGCAGAGTATGAGGAGTTTTTGAGGGAGAAGAAGGAGAAGGAGTTAGAGACGAGGAAGGTTAAGGAGGAGGTGGTGGAGCGGGAGGAGGGGGGGAGGAAGGGGGGGGATAAAAAAGCGGAGGTGACGGTGGATGCGCTTCCTCCTCCGGCGCCGCTGGGGGCTTCGCCCACGAGCGCTCGAGCCTCACCTTCTACGCAGATTTGGCGCAAGTTCTCCGAGTTCCGATTGAACCACGGTAGGTTGGGGAGCATGGACAGCATGAAGAACGGGGCGGGAGGGGGACGAAGTCGAGGAGTAACACGGAGCCTGATGAGGAGGTTTTGAATAAGTGGTTGGAGACGAAGGATAAGCCGAGTTTCATGGATAGCGACGATGAGGATGACGAGGATAGTGAAGGGAGTGGGGAGGAGAATGGGGAGGGGGAGGGGGGGG
>BLQM01000385.1:13690-31610 GCA_012489335.1 Triparma laevis f. inornata | reverse complement strand
CCGTGAAGCCCGTAAGTGACAAGGAGGTGACGGGGTTGGAGAGCCGCGGGGGGCTGACCGACTCCCAGTACAAATTTTTAAAGGAGCAGTACAATAAGTTCGAGGCCCCGCTTCCGCCTCGGCCAAGCGACAAACCCCGCGCCCCCAACATCTCTTATTTTAATGACATGAAAAAGCAGCAGAAGCTGGGAAGAATAGAAAACCAAAGGCTGGGTCTCCTGAACCACAAGAAGGAGCTGCTGACGCAGTTGAGCTACGTCGTTGATCGACAGGACGCCTTAATAAAGCGAAACGAGTGGAAGAGCACCAGCAGGAGCACTGGCAGGAGCTTGAGCGGATTCACGGCGAGGAGCATGAGGAGTACGAGGAGCAACTCGGGAATGAATACGGCCAGGAGTAATTACTCGGTGCGGTCTGGCGCGTCGGTTGCTAGCATGGCGAGTTTCCAGGGGAGGTTCGCGGCGGGGACGATTCATAGGGAATCGAAGCCGAAGATCGTGCCGCAGTTGTTTTGAGAGAATAGTTAGGTATGTTTATGGATGGATGGGTGTAGTTTTTAAGGTGTAGCAATATTGTTTATGATAGCAAAAGGTATTATGTTTTATTTATTTTCTGTTACATCAACTGGAGGCAGGAGGTCTTGGTTTTTAAGAACGGACCCGAAGCTCCCAACCTTCCCGAAACCTACTAAACTAACTAAACTATCTACTTCCGGCACGGTGTTGGCTAACATAAGGCCTGTCAGCTCCGTGGTATTCACGTCATCCGCTAACAGCGTAACGTGGGGAGCGAATCCCGAAAATACGTTAGGTGAACCGTACGTCGTGATCAAATCAATCTTCTCGGCTTGTTCATCCTCGGGCAAGTTATAGATCCAGTCGGGGATGTACTCCTTAGCAGAAGGGTCAACGAACTTAGCGGTTGCGGTCACTAACGAGTCGGATAGAGATTGGAGGCATGCTGTGAGTTCTACGTCGAGCATTCCGTAGGAACCTGACGCGTATTGGGAGACTGCTATATTCATGTTCGTGGGGGGACTGCAGGAATCGGCGTAGGCTTGCTTCAGCGCGGCGTCAGCGGCGGAGAGAAAGTCGGGAGAATTAATATCCATGAACGTGGTCAGGAACAGGGTGACGTGTGGGTCATTTACATTGACGAAGTCCAACTTTTGGTCTGCGGGGTTTGAGAACATTGTAGTTAATTGCGCCTGGGTTGCTGTTATGTTGGCGGTGGGTGTTGTTGGAAGTTTAATGTGGATGTTGCATTGGGTTGTGCCCGCGTGGGTGAGGGCCAGGGTGGCCAGGAACGCCAGTAAGTTGAGCATAGAGTGTTTTGTTTGGTCATGCTGGTTTTGCTGGGCTCTTGCCATATTCATTTTTTCTTTCTGGGATCTCCAAAACGCATCGTCGACCCTCCCCTCCCACAGGCTGCGCCCCCTTTTTCTCTAATCCCACCTCCTCCCTCCCCCAACCCCCACCCCAACCCCCTCATTTCCCCCCTGGCACTCTTTCACCACCCTCAGCATCGGCATAACAGACTAACCACCCCCATCCCCACCCTCCCACACACCACCATCACCAATGAGACGAACTCTCTCGATTCGCCTCGTGGGATGCAGAGATCTCCTTGCCGCGGACAAAAGCGGAACGTCGGACCCCTTCGTGACAATGAACCTGCTGGAGAAGGGGACGGGCAAGCCTATAAAGAAGGAAACTTTCAAGTCCAAGACGATGAAGAAGACTCTCAGTCCGGTGTACAACGTCACTCAAGTTTTCGGGGAGACATTTGAACTGGACGTGCCAAGCGCACAGCTACCTTCTTTGGAGTTGAAGGTATTCGACGCGGACAACTTCAGCAGCGAGCCTCTGGGCTTCACCGTCCAGCCCCTTTCAGAGTATTCCGAGGTGACGACGGAGAAGCTGTTTACGTACAAGCTGGAGGCGTTCGGCAAGATGAAGGAGGTGAAGGGAGAGATCGAGTTCACGGTGGCCTTCAGTCGATTGGAGACGAAGGAGGAAGTTGTCGAGGAGGTCGTTGACATCAGCGATCCTCCTCTGGTCGTATTAGACGAGAACCCGGCAGACAGCAATAGCGATGACAAGCCCCCGAACAGCCTGCACGTTCTTATATGCAAAGCGAAGAACATAAAGGTCATGGACTCCGCTGGGATGTTCACGAAAGGCCCTGGCTCCTCCGATCCAATATGCACCGTCTCTGTCGGAAAGCAAAAGGTCGCCAGTAAAGTGCAGAAGAAGAACCTCAATCCGGTGTGGAACGAGACGTTCGTTTTAAAGCACAGCAATCCTGGGGATTTGATCAAGATTCAGGTGGACGATTACGACATGGGCAGCGGCAACGATTTCATAGGTGCAGTGAAGGTGAGGAACTGCGAGGAGCGAAGCGACGAGCTGGGAATGCGTTAATTTTGCGAGTTACTGCGAGGAGCGAACAACGAGCATTAAGGACATTTAACTCTAACTCGTCGCTTCGCTCCTCCACTTGCTAATGCTCCTCGCTACGCTCGTCGAAGGTCCCGGTGAAGGATTTGAACGACCGAGCGGAAAATAGGATTTGGAGGTCATTGCAGACGTTAGAAGGCGAGGACGATGTGACGTTGGGCAGGGTGTTGGTTGCCTTTCGGTGGCTGCACGACCCCGCTTTGGTGGTGGAGAAGGTTAATGAAGTTGCGCAGCCTGCAGTGGACGTTGTGTTGGCGGAGTTGTCGGAGGAAGGTGCGAAGTCACGAGGAGCGAAGCGACGATGAGAAAACGTGATGTCTCTGTTCGAAATTCAGCGTTCGCCAGTAGCTCCAGTCTCAACGTCGACGCTGCTTTCGTCGCTACTCATTTCTAATTCGCCAACATCAATCTTCATGCGACTCGCTACGCTCGTCGCAGACGTGGCTCTCGAAAAGTCCTTCGCCCCTCCCTTGCAACTGGACGACGTCAAGATCGACGGGAAGGACTTGAACGAGCTTCACGTGATGGTCATCAAGGCCAAGTACATCGAGGCCATGGACAAGAGCATGTTCTCGGGCGTGAAACTCCCGAGCCTGGGCATGGGCAAAAAGAAGAAGAAAGACAAGGAGAAGGAGGCGGCAGGGGAAGGGGGGGGGTACTTCTGACCCATTCGTCGAGGTGAAGACCACCTCGAACGAGAAGGGGCTCAAAACCGAGACGATCAAGAAGACGCTCGAGCCGGTGTGGGAGAAGAATGGTGAGAAGAAGAGGAAAGGAACGAGACATGATGATAATTTTTTTTTAACTCTACTTCACGCAGTCTTCGCAATTCCAGAGAGCGACCCGACAGGCGCGGTCACCCTGGAACTGAGGGACAGCGACATGCTGACGAGCGAGTTCATGGGCAAGATTAGCATTCCCATGGCGAGCTTGAAGGCCAGGACGGAGGTCAGGCAATGGTACGATTTGCTCAACAAGGACAGCGTCGTGGACAAGGACAGGGGCAAGTTGCTGGTCGCGCTGAGGTGGGTGTACAACCCAAGCATCTTGAGCGAAGCCGAGGCGGTGGACAAAAACGACATGGGCCCGCCAATGGAAATCGAGCCAGAGGACAAGGCCGTAAAGCCCGCAAATAGGGTTTGGGTCTTTTTAATCAGGGCGAGGGGGCTTCAAGTCATGGACAAGAACATGTTTAGTAGTGGGGGTAGTAGTGATCCGGTTGTTACACTGAGGTGAGTGAGCTACTACTCACAGTCACAATTTCTCACAATTATACTAATCCCCCCCCCCTCCCCCTTCGCAGCTTCGACGAGGAGAAGAAAAAATCCAAAACCGTCAAGAAGAACCTGAATCCTGTGTGGATGGAACGATTTTACTTCGATCGGGTGCTGAGCACAATCAGCAAGAACTTAGTAACCCTAACAATAGAAGACTACGACTTGGACGGCAACGACTTCATGGGCAAGGTGACCATCCCGCTGGTGACTCTGAAGGACCGAAAGGAGATGAGGATATGGATGAAGCTCGAGAACGAAAAGGGGACAAACGACGGAAAGGAGAGGGGCGAAATTTTGTTGGCGGCGCGATGGGTGTACGACCCCAAGGCGAAGCCTCCGAAGGTGCCCGGGGCGTTGGACGACTTGGAAGACATGAAGCCGAGGAGGATAAGCACCGTCCCCAAGCAGAAGAAACGGAGGGAGACAAAGGTGGACGTTTACAAGGTCCCCGAGCCGAGGGTTATTGACACGTACGGGAATTGGCAGGAGATAGAAGAACCGCAGTCGAAGAACATTTACTGGTACAACACGGTGACTCGAGTGAGCACCTGGGACGAGCCAGGGTTCGTGGTTGAGGAGAAAGAAAGGAGGATGATCAAGAGGGTGAAGGAGCACACGGAGAAGAGCCCGTGGAACTGCAAGGATTCGGCTTACAAGTTGTTTAGGACGGAAGTTATTGCGAGTAGGGACCGCGCATTCCGGTGGCTGAGCCGGTACGGAGCCGAGGAGGTGAGGATCGCGCTTGTAGCTCCAATCTAGATATCGACGCCAACATCACCGCAACGCAATTCTAACTTGTTGACGCCAATCTTCATGCGACTCGCTACGCTCGCTCGCAGCTGCACCGGCATCGCATGGAGAAATTCATGGACTTCTTATTAGATCAGCACAAGAGACAGCTGGGGAGTGCATTCCGGCCGTGGAGGGAACTCATGGTGAGGCAGGAGGATCACGAGCGGGAGGGCGCGGCGCTGGAGATACAGAGGGTGGTGAGGAGCTGGATGGTTAGGAGGAGGTAAGAAGCTGCGAGGAGCGAAGCGACGAGCTGCGACTACTACAATTACGGTAGCTTCAGTCTTGATATCGACGCCACTACTACCACTACGTAATTCTAACTCATTAACGCCAATCTTCTTGCGACTCGCTACGCTCGTCGCAGGCAGGCCATGACGGAGCTGGACATGCAGCTGCACTACATTAAGGTCAAGGTGGTCGAGTTTAGCTTAGTTCACAAGGAAAAAATGAGGATGATCATGAATGGCGACGGCTTCGCGTTGGTCGGGGTCATGACGCTGGACGCACTGGAGGATAATGAGGTTGATGCCATTTTTGAAGAGATGTGCGACATCATCGTGGACGAGACGGTGACGGAAATGGAAGTCTACGAGGCCGAGGCGGAGAGGTTGAGGAAGGAGACAGCTTTTGACGACGCATTAGATGCGGCGTTTGCGAGCGACGAGGAGAGTGAGGAGGAGAGCGAAGAGGAGGTGAGTTCAGCGAGTTGAATAATGCGGTATAGAGTAGCACCACTAACACGCGAGCAGCTTGAACAAGGGTCCAGTATTCCCGAACTAGATTATAATGGCGAACCGATAAAGAAAGTCAAGGTGAAGATGGCCAAAGCCCCACCCATGACTGCCTTGGACATGGCGATTCAGCGCCGGAAGCAGCAGGACCTGGTTGACAGGGGTCTGGCAGACCCGACAACGCTGAGGAGGGCGTTGAACGACCAAGACATTGGCGTTGCGGCGGAGAAGATCGAGGACAACATTTTGACTGGAGGTGAGGCCCTACGAGGAGCGAAGCGACGAGCTGGGAATACGATATTTAAGCGAGTAATCTGGATGCGCTGGTAGCCTTAGACTGAATACACAAGCAGCTTGAGGAGCCCGCACAATTCTAACTCGTTTACGCCTATCCTCATGCGACTCGCTACGCTCGTCGCAGCGCTCGACCTCGTCATAGAGGAGGTCGAGGGCTACCTGAACTTCGCTTTTGGATTGGGGACGGAGCACAGGGATCAGGTACTCAACGACTGCATCCGGCTGTGGCAGAACGACCCCGAGCTGACCGAGATCGATTACGATGGGAAGAGGAAGCAGGCCATTGAGGCCGGGAGTGAGGTTGGGAGTGAGGTTGGAAGTAGAGACGAAAACGGGAGCTTGGAGAGCAGGTGAGGCGCAGCGAGGAACGAAGCGACGAGCTGGGAATGCAACAATTAGGGTCGTAAATGAGGCACCATGACGAACGTTAAGAACATCCAACTAACTCTTCGCTTCGCTCCTCGTCTCGCTAATGCTCGTCGCAGCTCGGCGGCCTACTACAGCGACCAAGACGGTGAGTCGGACTACAGCGACGAGGAGGCCCTCGGAGATCTGGACATTGGCTTCAGCGACGAAGGCGCCATAGCCATCGCCTGCGCCATGAGGGACAACACGGTGGTCAAATCGATAAAGATCAGGAATCACGCAGTGGGAGACGAAGGGGTCATGGCGCTGGCGAGGGCACTAGGGAATAATAGCAAGGTCAGGGTGCTGGATCTGAGCAAGAACAGGGTGTGCAACTTGGGCAGCCAGGAGATTGCAAAGATGATGGTGAAGAACGACAGTATTGTGAAGATAGATTTGAGGAACAACCTGGTGGGTGACTTCGGAACCAGGAAGCTGCTACTGGCTCTGAGGAAGAACGAAAGGATAGGGAATAGAAAGCTTTTGTTGAAAAACAACCGTGTGTCTGTGGGAAAGACTCTGCAGAAGAGGGAGGTGCGGTTGAAGCTCGGCTTCAGCAAGGAGAGGACGAAGATCATGAGCAAGCAGACAATGAGTATAAACCATGTTCACTTCTGATAGTAACGACGAAGATGAAAGTGAAGCGAGGAAGAAGTGAAATGTTGTTAGTTAGTTGAATTGCTGCTGCAGTTGTTGGAGCACGGCGAGGAGGCTGACGGGGGATTGAAGTAGGGTATTTATAAGAATATGAACGAAAACATTTTTTACAATCAAAATGGTTCTTCGTTTTCTATTTTCACTCCTTTAAACGTGATCTACTAATAAGAAAGAGCATTTACATTCAAAATATTATAGGTTTCTATTCGTTCGACTTGGTGAGTCTCCGATTCAGCCACTCTCCCGCCGTCACCTCCTCTCCGTCTACGTTCACCTTCCACGATCCTCTCGGTCCCGTGAAGAACGGCACTGTAATTCTAGCCCCTCCCCCCTTGACTCTATGCGTCACGCTCCTCCACCTGCCCTTTGTTATTCCGGCCCAGAAGTCTCCAGCGTTTACGACGAAGCCGTCACCGAACGTGACGTCGGAAAACTCGCCGTTGGGGAGCTTCACCTGGAGCCCCTCTTCCTCGCCGGTGTAGAGGATCGTGAACATCTGGTAGTCGGTGTGCTCTCCGTATCTGATTCCGGAGACTGCGGCGATGAGCGTAGCGAGGAGCGTAGCGAGGAGCGTAGCGAGGAGCGTAGCGAGGAGCGTAGCGAGGAGCGTAGCGAGGAGCGTAGCGAGGAGCGAAGCAACGAGTTAGTTTACTTCGCTCCGAGTTTTCGTCGTTCGCTCCTCGCAGTTCCTCACCTGGTTCGTAATTGGTTATTCTAAGAGCGAGGCCGTTCTTATCGTCTGGGAGACTCGGAAAAGTGACGTCGTTGAAGTGGTCCAGCGGCAAATCTAAAGCCACGCTGCTCAGAGAATTGAGGCACTTGGTCAAGGACGACATTTCTTTGAAGTAGGCGACGCCTGGAGACGCGAGAGTTGGCGCGTGGTGGTCGAACTGTGCCGCGAGCGTAGCGAGCGTGTTAGTAGTGGCGATAGCGAAACTCCGCTCCTCCCAGTGCCTCACCTGTAGATCGTCCCGAAAGACGTAGTTCTGCACGTGGTCCTTGACACCGCTCTTCGGATTCACAGACTCGACGCCGACGCTCGTGTAGCCGCCCTTGTCGTTGCCGTAGTCGCCGAAGGTGTACTGGTCTCTGAATTCTTGGGGAGATGAGAAGAAAGACTCAGCCGCGGTGAGCAAATGCGAAAGCGAATCGGGTTTGGGGTAGGAGACACGGGCGAAACCGTACTTTCCCATTGCGAGATCGAGCTCGTTCGCGGCTATCTTTCCCTCAAGCGTAACCGCGCCGTTGTCTAGAGCGGAACAGACGCTAGGTTCGAGGATTATGAGAGGCACTTCGTCGGACTCATCAGGGGCGATCTCGACAAACGTGGGCTTGAGGAAAAACACACAAAGGAGCGGTGCAATGGAGACGAGGAGTTGTTTGAGCCGTGATGGTGGGGCTCCTTTCATGGTTTGATAGAGGTCTGAGGAGGGAGGTGCGTAAGAATTGTTGATCGTCGCTACGTCAGCGGTGCTCGGTGTCTTTGGTGTCGCGATGCTTCGCACTATACCCTTGCGCTCGTCCATTCACATTGCGTGATCATAAACATAAAACAACGCTAGATTGGAACGTCTCGTTGGCCTTCTGGTGTGAT
The DNA here is from genome assembly GCA_012489335.1 of Triparma laevis f. inornata. Lineage (NCBI taxonomy): Eukaryota > Bolidophyceae > Parmales > Triparmaceae > Triparma > Triparma laevis. The sequence continues at coordinate 23,395 of BLQM01000385.1, read as the reverse complement.
CATACCTTTTTATAGTATATTATGCTGAGTTTTGTCGATGTGGCTATCGCGTGGGGATCAAGATTGCGCTCTGAATATTATCCAGACATTCAGACAGACATTCACTTTTCCCTCTCGAACTGTCCCAACTCCCGCTCTCCATCCACCTAGATCATCCTGAGGCCAAATATTAGGTGCCCACCCCAGCTCAACATCTCCAATACACACCCACTTGACCCATACCCGAGATATTCAAACCTCCTCCCTCCTCCCTTCGCCTTCGGCGTCAATGTCAAAACGATCTGGCCCAGCTCCGTTCAACCCCTACGCGACGAAACTGCAGCGCCCCAACCCCAGCAACCCACCGGTCCAGCAGAAATCGCACCGTTCTACTTCCAGCTCCTCGTCCTTGCCCACGGTCAAAAAGCCCAAGGTCCTACCTGCGAAAGGCGTATTGGCTCGAGACTTGCTGCGGGCCTCGTCTACCTTTGAGGAGCCAAGCGTGTGTGCGAGTATTCCAAACGTGGTGGCACAAGTTCTGCGACGAGGTCGCGTCTGCTCCGTGAGCGGGCAGGCTGGTTGTGGTAAATCGAATTTATTGATTTCATCGAGTGTCCACCAGGTGAATAATCAACAGGGTTTTTTTCGCCACTCGTTCTTTCTAACACGGCTCGCTACCTCAACCCCAGCTTCTAAATAAATATCTGAGCTCCTCCGCCCCTAGCAACCCCTCCGTGGTTTACGTGACCCTGGGGATGGAGGAGGCCAGCGGCGTGCCCAAGCGCCTCAAGGACATCGCTCTGGGCGTGGTGGACAAGGCAATCGACAATGTGGGGCTGGAGGAGATCGTGCGGAGGTACAATAGAAACCCGTCCACGACTTCAAAAATAACAAGCGGTGTTGTGAAGGCCGACGTAGTGGAAGAGATTGTTTCGGAGGCTGTGTTGAAGAAGTTCATGCTCAAGAAGTTAGAGAATACGGAGGAGTTCGAAGAAGCTCTCGAGATCGGAAATAATAGTCTACAAAACAACCCCAACGGGGAGAAACTCCTCGAGTTCTTCGCGCAACTCTCGGCGAAAAACATGCCTTGCGCGCTGTTGTGTTTAGACAGCATAGCAGGAATCTACCGGAAAAGGTACGAAGACGACAATGAGGATCGAAGCGACGAACATTAAGAACCATTACAAACTAACTCTTAAATCCCCTCCTCGGACTTGTCCTCGCCTCTTCTCGCCACAGCTTCGACGACAGCCAAACCCAGAACACGAGGTTCCCCGTCGAAACCTTCTTCCGGATATCGGCGTTCTTACGCAATTTAGACATGCCGGTTTTGGTGGCGAATCAGTCCGTGGCTAATATGGGGGGGGGGCAAAACGGGCAAAAGGAATGTTTCGGGTTGAGCTATCAGTTTTGCGTTGATGGCCGTTTAGAGTTGGAGAGACGCCAAGGCGAGAAGTGGATTAGAAAGTTGAAAGTGAAGTGCTTTTCGAACATCAAGGACGTGACGATGAGGTTTGAGGTCGGAACTGAGGGAATGACGGAGGTTATAGAAGGCTAAAGGAGGAGATAAATACACATAGGCTACCATTTTATATTATAAAACTCACAATTATCTTATTATTATTTTGATTTATTTTCTAGTCTCAATCATGAACTGATTTCGTACCTTCTCACGTACTTGCTCTGTCAACTCAATAAACCCGCAATCCTCCATCAACGAACTCTGAGTTTCATCCTCCTTGAGCATCCTGAAAAAGTACATTTCAGCGTCATGGCAGGTAAAGCTTTTCTTGTCCAACGCCTTCCGGTTAGTGTACCCAGGAAAAAGATACTTATCAAAGCAAATCCTCCCGACGCAAATAATTCTATTTTCATTTTCAAGCTGCGAAGCGAGCCGAGAAGCGAAGCGACGAGTTAGTATAAAATGCACATATGGTAGTATGGTTACTTGTACATATACCACATTCCAAGCTCGAAGCTTCGCTCCTCGCTTCGTCTCACCTCAACCCCCTCAACCACGTCAACTATCTTCCAGTGATTGTACGGTGGTTTCGTCTTGTGAGTTAAAACGACGACTCCTTTATCCTTCAACATGGCTGATGCGCACTTGACAAAACCACGTAGTAGTTCTTTGTTTTGCTCCATTTCTGTGTTTTGACCGTCCTGCCCGGAAGCCTCTGCGGTGCACGGGAAATTCCAGATGATGCTTGAATACATTTCCCCCTCCGTTTTCGGCGATGCCTTCGTTAAAGTCTCGCGTAATTTCGTAGCGTCAACGGAATAGGATACGTTCGAATCTCCAACGGTTGAGATTACGGAGGGGATGGTTGAGCCGTAGACTTTTAATAGAGTGGCCAATGTTTCGTAGCTGGAAGCGTGGATTTTAGTGGAGGCGGAGAGGCTTTGGCGGAGGGCGAAGGAAAAGGTCAAGTCACCGTCGCCCACGGTTAGGACGGAGTCGCCCAAGGCCTTGTCCATTGGTGAGGGGGGGGTATTTTTGGTGGTAGTAGGGTTGGAGCAGCGAGGGCACATTTCGGGTCGGACGTTAGGGAATATAGCTGTGAAGGCCGTGTCAAGGCTGACGTCTGGTTTCAAGAGCTTGTAAGTGCACGCGACGCAGCCCGGTGGGGGGAGGGGAGGTTTGGAGTCCTTCTTTCGCTTCTTGGAGGCGTGAGGGTGCGTGGCGCAGCGGAGGGTTTCAGGGTGGGCGTAAAGAAGGGGTTGGGGTTGGGGGTTGGCCGTGGCGGTCGTGAATTTGGGAGGAGCGGACGTAGTGGATTGTGCAGAGAGTGGGATGGACGGTGAGATGGTGGGATTGCTCATGGTCGTCGGCCTACCAAAGAACGAATTTCGTTTTCAGTTATCGTCCAAGAAATCGATACGAATGTCCGTAAATTATCTATGGAGTTTGATTTTGTTACGTAGCTATATGGAAAGGTGTCTCGGTGTGCTTTTTTTATTCGTTCGAGCCGTATTAGTGTCGCAGTCTTCGATGAGCTGCCGAAAATGCTGAGAAAAAATGGGATTTTCACCTCCTTACTGTGTCCCTCCTGAGTCTTCACGCCACATCTCGTTGTCACCGCCGCCACTCAGAGCTATACATCACACACAAGTCTTATCAAATAGTCGAATCGCCTTCTGCAAATAACTTTAAACATCGACTAAGTTTACGTTTCACCTCCGTTCACGGCGCTCCACTTTTGCTCGAAACATAATCCACACGGAACCTCCTCCACATAGCTAATAGAACTCATCCAATATGCTCGCCTCCGCCGCTTCCTCCCTCCTCCGCCCTCCCTCCTCCGTTCCACCTCCTCTTCCCTCCTCCGTCCCCTCTCCACCTCCGCTAGCTCCGCCTCCACCGCTTGGGTCCCCCCCTCTTGGGTCCCCCCCTCCCTCCCCACCCTCGAAAATCGCCTTGAATCCAACGAAGACGAACTAGCCTCCTTCGAACTAACCTGCACCCTCCGCCCCTGGGAAAAAGACGGCTCCCGCTACTCCCGCGGCTACCGTTCAAACGGTCTAGTCCCTGGAATAATTTACGGCCAAACCTCCCCCTCCTCCCCTGAACCCGACCGCATATTGTGCCTTACATCCCACCAAAAAATCCAACGCGAACTAGTCATAAATAAACTCCCCGGTTACTCCGCAATGGAATCCCGCGTCTACGATCTAACAATCGAAGAGACAAATGAAACGATTCAAGTTATACCACGTGACCTTCAAATGCATCCCGTACGTAATGAAGTCCTCTGCCTAAACTATCTACGCTACTACCCTGGTCGTATCCTTAAAGTACCCCTTCGCTACATAATGGTGGATGATTCTCCCGCTCTAAAACGCGGAGCATTTATATTATCTCAAAATCGTTTCGTCTCCCTAACAGTAAAATCAGGTTCCCCAATCCCCCGTTTCGTAGAGGTTGATTGTGAAGGATTGAATTTGAAGGATAAGGTTAGGAGAGGGAGGTTGAATTTACCGGAAGGGTGTGAGTGGGGGGTGGAGGTTGGGGAGGAGTGGTTGGTTGGGAGCGTGTTTGGGAGAGCGAAGACTATGAAGGGAGTTGAAGAGGAGACGTTGTAAAGGACACCGGAAAACTAATAGGCAAACTAATTAAGAAATAAGACGGACGACTTTATTCTACAAATATACAGGTATAACGGTTTTTGTTAGTTTTCTTGCTCTTTGAACTCTAGGAGACGGTCGAGCTCGTTTACTTTCATTTCTACTTCCTTCTTTCGATCTTTCAGACGCTCGAGTTCCAAATCTACGCCATTAGCCTCAGCGAATACTCTAGCGGGGTTGGAATCCTGCGTTGAGTTCTTCGATTCAGAAGGTATGAAAGGCTTGCCAGTCCAGGCATGGGCGACGGGGTCACGTTTGTATTTCATCGAGCGGGGAGTGGGCTCGGCGAGGATTGTGTTTCGGGATTTTGTATAGGTTGTCAGGCCGGCGTTGAAGGAGGAGCGGGAGCGGGATTCAGAGAGGAAGCGCTCTTTGTAGAAGTCGGATTTTTGAGTCGCGAAGGTGGCGTGGCCGTCCTTGGGGATTGGTTCTCCATCGACTGTGGGGGAGGGGGAGGGGTATTGGGTTGGGGGGGATTGGATACGGGGTGTTAGCGTTTGGGTGAGTGGTGTGAGTGGGGGGTGGTGAGAGGGGGGGGACTTAGATCGGAGCTTCTGGTAGGGTCGGATTTACTTCGAAATTGTCATGATAAAGTAACGTCCTGTGCGGGCAGTTAAGCTTCGCCCGCACTTGGGAAAAGGACTGAGCAGGGGCGGTTAGGGTTCGGATATCAGGGGGACAAGGTAAAACGCACCATTTAACCGCACCGGCTCGCCCGACATTGCTATTCGTGTTGTTATCCCGACGTTAACTACTTCTTCTTTAACACCCTCAATCCTTCATGAGTGTCTTGGTCATTTTCCAGTGACATTATTGAATTTGAAACGTCGTCGATCTGATCTTTCTTCTGCATAACCACGATAACCAGTTCAAAACCGCTCGTTCTGATTTGCAACTAATCCTAGCTACACGTGAACCAAGTTTAATTTGACGATACCCGATCGTTCTGTACCTGATCTTTACCTGCTCCGTGTGATCTTTACTTTTACCTGCTCCTGTGTTATCAGAACCGATGCCGATATTAAGCTTCGAGGACGCTGTGGAGGCCGCGAAATTTGTCTCGGCCTCAACCCCCACTGCTACGAAGTCCAAGATCTATGGGCTGTACAAGTGCGCTACTGTGGGGCCTCACCCAAAGAATGCTCGTCCCAGTGCCTGGTCGATCGAGGCCCGCATGAAGTGGGACGCCTGGGTAGCCAATTCCAATTCCGGTAAGATCGCCAGCGAAGAGGCCAAGGTTGAGTACACAGAGTTGATCGACTCCTTGCTCGGCAAGGACCCCTCCAGCGCCCACATGACCGAGGTGGAGCTGCCCACCATCGACACCCCCACAACCACAACCACTCCCCCATCTATGAAAGAAAGCACTCGAAAGAAAACTTCTTCCTCTTCCAACGCCGCCCAATTGGGCTTCGAACAGATCCAGCAGCTCCTGAAGCAGCTGGAAACCGAGGGCAAGGTCCTGCGCGACGACATGCGTGAGGACATCAAGCATGCCCTGACGAGTATGCAGGTGAAGAAATAAGAAGAAAAACACATCGTCGCTTCGCTCCGCTCTACTAACTCCTCACTCCACCCCAGACCGAGCTCGCCAATGTGAAGAAGACCGCGACCGAGACTACTGACTATGCTCGCCAAAGAATAAACTCAGTCACGGACCGTGTGGGATTTAGCTTCAAGTTCTTCTCCTACGCCTACCTCTCCCGCCTTGCCTTCGCCCTCGCCCTGCTCATGATCACTGGGTACTTGAACGCTCTGTCCTCGAACCTGGCCGGCTACCGCAACCCGCAGATCAAAATTACGGGGCCGCACTGGGCAAAGGGGACCACCACGCTCCCGGACATTGGGCACGACATCATCTCCAAGTTCACTTTGCGCTACCTAGGCACAGAGTACATTGACTGGTTCGAGCTCCCTGACCACTTCGTCGATTGGCTGGGCACCTGTATGGTCATCCTCATAGTCCTCTCTCCCCGTCGATTCATGATCCTGCGTCGCCTCCCCATAGTCTTCTCCGGGCTCAACCTCCTCCGTTCCTTCACGGTCATCATCACGTCCCTACCTGACGCTTCCCCCGAGTGCGCTAAGCAGTTCGTACGTGCTGGAAAGGGCATCACGAGCTACAAGGACAGAAACCTCGAGGAGGCCGTCATCAAGAGCATCCAGCGCGCCTGGCTCCTCGTAATTCAGCCCGGCAAGCACATCACATGCGGTGACATGGTCTTCAGGTAAGTGTGAGGTGTGGAGCGCGGAGCTTGCGACAGAGCTGGGGGGGGGTTAGGGGGGAGCGAAGCGAGCCGTGTTACATCAGATTATACCATTGGCAGCGGGTTATTTTACTTTACTCGTCGCTTCGCTCCTCGGCTCGCTTCTCTCGCGTGAGGTGTGCAAACCCATTCTAACTCGTTACCCTACACCCCCACACAGCGGCCACACGACATTCATGACCCTTGCTATGCTGGTGTTTGCGCAGTACTGCTACAGCGCCCACCCGAATTCCAAGAACAAGACTCTCCTCGCCTGCGTTCGCTACGTAATCTACGTCGTCTGGGCTGTCGGAGTCATTTGCGTTGTGGGCACGAAGCTGCATTACACACTGGACGTGTTCTTGGCCGTCTTCCTCACCATCACCACCTGGAACGTATACCACGACGCCATCAAGTACGATGCCTTGAAGCAAAACTACAGTGTGCTCAAGTGGCTGGAGGCGGAAGTGATTGGTGAAATTGACGACGAGGCCTACTCTGCTTTCCAGAAGAAGATAAAGTAAAATGGAGGGGTGTGGCAGCAGTAGTAGCAGTAGCAGCAGCAGCAACAACAACAACAACACAAAAGTACAAAGAATTTATTCAAAAAAATCATACCTTCACAATTTTATCATCCTACACACCATAATCTTATCTTACTTTAAACTTATTCCCAAAAAGAACTGTCCCAATCTTTCTTCTTTCTGGCCTGTTTGATCGGCGACTTCCCGCCTTTTGTTTCCTTTCCTCCGCTCTCACTCTCCTCTGCTCCATCGCCGCCCTTTCCCTCTTCGCTCTCCTTCACCCATAACTCTAAGTCTTCTTGTTCCACTTCTACTTCTTCTTTTACGTTACCAAAATCTTCTTCGCCGTTCGCGCTTTTTCGAATTTCTTCGTTGCGTTTCAGGCGCTGCAGAATCCGGTCCTTCTTCAATTGCTCGCCCATCTGGAGCCTCGCCTCTAAATCAATATTGTTGTCGCTGTTCTTTGGCGATGACGAAAACGACGACAGGAATTCGTCATCTGAATCGCCCTCCTCCTCCTCTTCGAACAAAACGCCGTACAGTTCCTTGGCAGGGACCATTTCAGCCGGTATTATCGACACCCAGGCCTCCTCCAGCCAGGTCGGCTTGCTTAGTCTCCAGCCCTGCCACCGTTCGATCATCCACACGGACACTTCAGCCTCGATCCTTTTCCACAGTACTTTGTCGTAGTAAAATATGTAAGACTTTTGTTCCTCCGTCTATGTTTGCGTTTGCGGTTGGGGTTAGAGCCGTGTTGCGTTGATCGATGAAAAGTGGAGGAAAGTGGAGTGGAGAAAAGTGTTCGGTGTGTATTGTATTGTCCGCCTACACACCCTCGCTCCGCTCGGTGGCTTACCTTCGCCAGCAGAAAGTTATCCGCCAAGAAGTCACTACTACACTGTGTACTAATGAAAGTCTTCAAGTATCCGTGTTTGATGTTTCCAAAGAAAATTAAGGCGGAGACAAACCACAAGATAAAGTTGAACACTATGATCATCCATATGTTATCCAGCTGCGTCCTCCGATTTTCCATGATTTCAGCCGCACGCCATTCATGGGATGGTAGAATCTTCGAAACTGGAATGTTGTAACTGTTGAAAGCTATGAAGCTAAGCACGAACGACCAGACCACTGAGAAAGAGAACGAAAGCCCGCCGACGTCTAAGGGGTGCCTTAGCTTCATGAAGCCAGTGAAGGCCCCCATGGTGTAAGTCGAAAATCTGGCGAATATCCCAAACGGAATATGGCCTCTCGGAAGTTTGATCCAGTAGTAGATGTCCCCACGAATGATCCTGAACAAGCAGTGAATGCAGACCTCTACGAAAATTACATAGTCCGAAAGGGTTCCGCTCGGGCCCCATTTCGGCCCCATTACGTCGGAGCTATCTAGGAGAACAACGGTGAGGACCCTGCTCAGCATTTGCGTCGAGCTCATCACCATCATTGCGACGAAGCTGAAGAGGGGGGACAGCGAGCCGTGTTAGATCAGGTTGTACGAGGAGCGACGCGACAAGTTCATAGACAGCGCCGTTCTTTACTTTACTCGTCGCTTCGCTCCTCGGCTCGCCGCCGCTCACCTCAAGAATCTCGGGACGGCATTGTCCGGGATCATTCCGTACGCCTCGGACATCGTTCTCCTTGACTTCGGGTCCAAATCCTTGTCGAACGTGAAGCTAGTAACCAAGAAGCCAATAGTAATACAGCTGATGGCGATGCTGCGATGACGATGAGAAGGCGGGTTAGTATGTAGTGAGGCTATTTTCGCTGAGGCTCTCTGCGCTCACCTGAATCGGGCAAAATCGTAGTGGCCGGTGACGTTCAGCCTTATGAACGCGCTGGTCTGAAAAATTGCGCAAGGTATGCTCTGCAAAGTAACTTCGCTGGATTTGATGTACATGAACTCCTCGAAGTAGGAGAAGGCCGGGGCTTCTCTTTTAGGGTCCGTCGGTAATCGGTTGTTGCGGCTCGACGAGATGTTGCGCGTCATGTCTACGAGGGGCTTCGTCAAGGTTGCGATGTAGAAGAACTCGCGGCACAATTCCTTGGCCCCTTTATGCCGCCTGCTGATGTGCGCCACCAGCGCCTGCACCATCAAATTCAGTATTAGGCTTGCAATCCCGCCGTAAAAGAACGCAAACTCGTTGAGTTTCTGTGGGGGGGGGGCATGCTAGCGTTAGTGGTGCGTCGGAGTACTATCAGGAGCGAAGAAGATGCCTCAGGATGCCTCACATGATACTTCGGATCGTTGTAAAAAATGCCGAGCATAATTATGTCCGAACCCACGTTCAAATAACTCAACAGCGTGCTCACAACCACACGGGCCTTTCGATTGAACGGGATATAATCATCAGTGATCCTCTCCAAGGTCGCCTCAACGAAGGCCCAGAACCAGTCCTCCTTGTCTCCCAGCACTTCCTCGTTCGCGCTGCGACGAGCGTAGCGAGTCGCAAGAAGATTGACGTTGCGTAACTTAGCGAATTAGAATTGGGTGGTGGGGATGGTGGCGTCGATACCAAGACTGAAGCTACTGGTGCAGACGAATTGCGACCGTATTGTCGTATTTGCAGCGAGGAGTGAAGCGACGAGTTCATAGACAACGCGTTCTCTACTTTACTCGTCGCTTCGCTCCTCATGGAGACTCGTTACGACCGTAATTGTCGTATTTGCAGCTCGTCGCTTCGCTCTCGTAGCTTCTCACCTTCTCCACTCGGACACCGTCCTCTTGATCGTGACCGTAGGGAACAGCTCCACCTTCTTCAGAAACATCCATCGGCGAATTAGGTCCTTGGCCAAGTCCCCTCCGACATCCTGTGGGGGGAGGGGGGGGAGGG
>BLQM01000384.1:28287-52504 GCA_012489335.1 Triparma laevis f. inornata | reverse complement strand
CCCCCTTCGCCCCCCTCAGTGCATGAAAATGACTCCCCTCAAAGCCCTCAACGGCCGTAAAATCGCCATCGACGCCTCCATGGCAATCTACCAATTCCTCATTGCCGTCCGTCAAGGCGGCGAAGGAAATGTCCACCAACAACTCACCAACGAAGCCGGCGAGACTACCTCCCACATCCAAGGAATGTTCTCCCGTACGGTCCGCTTTCTTCTTGAAGGTATTAAACCTGTTTATGTCTTCGACGGTAAACCCCCTACCTTGAAAAGCGGCGAGCTCCTAAAGCGTCGCGAGAAACGCGCCAAAGCGGAGGCAGAACTTAAACAAGCCAAAGAAGAAGGCGATCTCGAAAAAGAAAACCAGCAAAACAAACGCCTCGTTCGCGCGGGAACGAAGGAAAATGACGACTGCAAAAAACTCCTACGTCTTATGGGATGTCCTGTAGTTGAAGCACCTTGCGAGGCTGAAGCGCAGTGCGCGGCTCTGTGCAAGGAGGGGAAGGTTTATGCGAGTGCGACGGAGGATATGGATTGTTTGACTTTTGCTACGCCGGTTTTGTTGAGGAAGATGACGTTCGCGAAGGAGGCGAAGGCGGAGATTCAGGTGAGCGAGCGGCTAGCTGAGGAGCGAAGCGACGAGTTCATTTGGACTCGCTCCTCGTTCATTTATGATGCCTTCGTAATCTCGTCACTCCGCTCCTCGCTAGTTTAGAATGTTCTTATTGCTCGTCGCTTCGCTCCGAGCACTCGCGTAATTATCGCATTCCCAGCTAGTCGCTTCGCTCCTCTCGCGGGATAATGGTATTATCCAATTTCTCAATTATTATCCATTCTAACCCTAACATCCGTCCTCTGCAGGTCCTCGAGTACGCTAAAGCCGTCAAAGCTTTGAACCTCACCCACGACGAATTCGTCGACCTCTGCATCATGCTCGGCTGCGACTACTGCGACTCCATCGGAGGCGTCGGACCCGTCACAGCCCTCAAGCTTATTAAGGAACACAAGAACATTGAGAATGTGTTGAAGTGGATTAAGAGGGAGGGGAAGAAGCTCAAGGTTCCGGATAGCTGGTTGCCGCAGGAGGAGAAGGAGAAGAAGGAGGAGAGCGAAGAGGAGAAGGAGGAGGAGGTTGACGAGAAGCTTAAGGAGGTTGAGGAGAAAGAGGAGGAGGAGGTTGAGAAGGTTGAGGAGAAGGTGAGGGGGAGTTTTAGGGACGTAGCAATGAGCACAATTCTAACACGGTTCGCTTCGCTCGCCGCTCGTTCGCTCGCCGCTGGCAGAAGGAGGAAGTTGACGCCGAGAACAAGTCTGAGGACGCCAACACCACCACCACGACCAGCAGCAGCCCCGCCGCCGCCAAAGCCAAAGCCAAAACCACCGGAAAGGTCGAGATCAACATGTCCGAACCCGTCTACATCGGCGCCCGCCGCCTCTTCAAGGAGCACGAGGTCCTGCAGGACCAGACCCTCAACTGGAAGGATTGCGACGGCCCCGGCCTCACGACCTTCCTCGTCGACGAATGCGGCTTCGCCCCCGACCGCGTAGGTGAGAGGCAGCGAGGAGCGAAGCGACAAGCTGGGAATGCGACAATTACATGAGATACTACGAGGAGCAAAGCGACGAACTTTAATAACATTCTAAATTAACTCGTCACTTCGCTCTTCGTGCAGCCTCCGGAATCGAGAAAATCAAGAAAGCCTACAAGAGTAACTCCAAACCCCAAATGAGGATGGACTCGTTCTTCACCGTTAAGAAGGCCCCGAACGCGGACCAAATCGCGAAGAAAAGGCAAGCCGAAAAAGACTCCAAGAAGAAGGGAGGCAAGAAGGCCAAGAAGTCTGGAAGTTTCAGCGGCAGGAGGTGAAGGGTATTATCGCAGGAAATACATGTTAAGCAACTATTTGGCGCTGTGCTTTGAAAATTAAAATAACGTAGTTTGATTTTATTAAAACGCGCTGCTTTTTTCCGTATCATTTGGGGGGTTTTATTCAGGTATTTTTCTTTTGGGATGGAGTAGGAGTGGAGTAGACGTGGATGCGAAAGTATTTACCCACGTTCGCGTTATCCTTAAACAACACCCCTACCTGTCTGAAGTACCCCCGCCACCTCTCCCCCCCTTCCCCCCCCTCCAACTTCGCCCCTTCCAGCATAACCATGTTCCAGCAGAAGTACTAAATCCCAACTCGATCCGCGATCCTGCTAACGCAAAACGAAACAATAAACGGTGCCCACCATTTAAAAGTAAATAACCACCTCCCCCCTCGATTTTACCCAAACGGTACTTGCTTTAATTACTAACTAAACCCTCCATCCATCCATCCATCCGACAATTCATCGAACATCAAAAATTACTCCTCGTCGTCGTCGTCCTCCTCCAACTCCTCCTCCTCCCCCACCTCCTCCTCACTCTCGCTCTCAAAAACCTCCTCCAACTCCTCGATCTCCCTGAATCCTTGCTTCTCCCTCATTCCCCTCTGCTCCCTAACATTAGTCTCGCTCCCTTCAGTCTCCGGCATATCTCCAAACTCCGGTTCCTTCCCATCATCTCTGACCATTTTAAAGTCAAGCAGGTCATCTTGCCCAGTGAAGAGTAGACCCTTTTCGTTCGCCAGGTGCAGAACGCAGATGAAGTAGTAAGCGCAGCTGACGCCTTCTTGCTTCTGGCGGGTTTCGAGGGTGTCGACTGTCTCGCCGAAACTGCGACGACCGCGTAGCGAGGAGCGAACGTCTCCGAGTTAGTTTATTGTTCTTCACGTGCGTCATTCCGCCTCATTTCTCGCGCAATTGTCGTATTCAGAGTTGTCTCACCTGACGAAGTCTTGTTTGCCAGAGCTTCCTTCTCCGCTGATGCAGGAGTTGGATTGCATTTCGTCCCATAGGTCTCTCTTTAATTTCTTGACGTCGACCTTTTTGCTCTTCGTGGCGTAGCCTACTTCGATCTACGACGAGCGTAGCGAGGAGCATGAGGATTGGCGTTGACGAGTTAGAAGTGCGTAACGACGAAAGCGGCCAGTTCATTCAGTCTAAGCGCAAATACTGAGTTCGTAACTCGTCGCTTCGCTTCTCGCAGTTTCTCACCTTTTCGATCTTCCTGACGCCCTCCATTTCGACTACGTAGTTGTCTTTGTCCATGAAGTTTCCTGCGGCGTTGTGGAAGGAGCCGTCGTTTCCGCCAAAGTCGCCACCTCCCACGTCGTCGTTGAAGGCTAGATCGTCGTCGTGCTCGACGTCGGCGAAGATGTCAGCTGAGCCGTTTCCTGAGCGAACGAAGCGAGCGTGAGCGAACGAAGCGAGCGTGAGCGAACGAAGCGAGCGTGAGCGAAGCGAGCGTGTTAGACGATGGAGATAGCGAAAACGAGGAGTGGACGAAGCCCGTGTGGAGCGAAGTGACGAAGTAGTTATTCTCCTGTGGAATAAATAGGCCCGCTCAACTCGTCGCTTCGCTCCTCGCTGTCGTCGTTCGCTCCTCGTTGTCGTCGTTTGCTCTCTTCCTTACCTCCCCCCTCTTGCTTCTTGGCACCCCCCCGCCGACGTTGGTTTGGACTGCGGCGTTGGGACGCAAAAACAAGCGCGACAGTTGCGCTACTCCTACTCCTGAGTCGTGGGGGAGAAGGTTCGCGGTCACGTTCTGCTTGGCGACAGCGGCGTCCGTCTGCTTGTAGGGGTCAACGGGGACGGCCTTCTTGCCCCTGCCCTTCTTGGGGGCGGTGGCGACAAAGAGCCTCTCGTCGACGGTCTGCGACGAGCGGAGTAGCGAGGCGTCGACGGGTTAGAATTACGTAGCGAATAAAGAGGCTTGTGCGTTTAGGCCAACAATAAGAGTGCAGCCGGAAGTACGAGCGCCAGTATCGTATCCGCGACTTCGTACCTTTGCGAAGTCGATGAAGGACTGGACCTTCCCTCCGCTTTTCTTGGTCTCTCCGTCTGGAGTGACGGCCGCTGAGGGGCTCCTGGCCTGCGACGAGCGTAGCGAGGAGCAGCGGAGGAGCGAAGCGAGCGTGTTAGTGGTGGAAATAGCGTAAACGAGGAGCGGAGTGACCCAATACCGTAAGATTAATCCCGCACTGTCGTCGTTCGCTCCTCGCAGCTTCTCACCTTGCTGCCTCTCTTCCAGTGGGCGGCCCCCGCCCAGTTGTTCCCCAGCTTCCCCTGGCTCCCCTTGAGGACGTCCTCGAGGTTGTAGTACGAGTGGGCGTTCGAGGACCTGCGACGAGCGTAGCGAGTCACATGAAAGTTGGCGTTGATTTGTTAGAAGTGCATGGCGGTGATAGAGACGTCGCTGTCGTGACAGAAGCTTCTAGCGCAGACGAGTTACGAAAATAACTATCGCATTCCCAGCTCGTCGCTTCGCTCCTCGCGACTTCGTACCTGCCGCCCCCACCCTCTTCGTCGTCCTCGGTTGGAGCGGCCGCTATAGCGTCGATTATTTGGTTCACCGCCCCGCCGTTGTTCTGCTTGTCGAACAGGTCGTTGCTGAAACTTGTCGTTGCGTAGTTGTCGGCGCCGTCGTCCATGGCCTGCGACGAGCGTAGCGAGGAGCATTAGCGAGGCGAGGGCGAAGCGCGAGCGAGGAGCGAAGCGACGAGTTAGTTTAGAATGTCCTTGCTCACGTAATTAACGCGTTCTCAGCGAGGAGAGAAGCAACGAGTTCATAGACAATTCACACAACGGAATTAACGCATTCTCAACTCGTCGCTTCGCTCCTCATAGTTCCTCACCATGTACCCGTCGAACTCGTCGTCGTTGTCTGCGAAGCCCATGTCGTCATTGCCGGTCGCGTTCAGGGCGGTGGTGGCGTGCGAGCGCTGCGGAAATGAATGGGTGAGGTGTTAGAGAAGTCAGTTATTTTCGTAGTTTTGATGTTTAATGATTACAGTCTTTATACAATGATCCACTTACAGACCAGCCATCAGCCATCCTCTGCTCGAAAAAGTGAAGGGAGGGGAGGGCGATGGAAAAGGTGAAAAGGTGAAAAGGGAGAACAATAAAACTCCCCCGATCGTAAGCTACTTACCTCGGCGTGCTCCCGCACGACCTCTTGCTCGGCCTCGGCCTCGTCCTCCGCGCTGTTGGCGTATCTCTTGCTCTTCTTCTTCTTTTGGACCGCCACATGTCCCTGCGACGAGCGTAGCGAGGAGCGAAGCGACGACGCGTTAAAATTGAGTAACGACTAAAGCGGCTCGGGGGGTTGGAGTAAAGCTACTAGCGCCGACGAACTATGACCTTAATTGTCGCATTTCCGGCGAGGAGCGAAGCGACGAGTTCAAGACAACGTGTTCTCTACTTTACGAGGAGCGAAGCAACAAGTTCATAGACCATGAGTCCTCGTCCATAGACATCGCGTTCTCTACTTGACTTCTCGCTTCGCTCCTCATGGAGCCTCCCTATGACCTTAATTGTCGTATTCCCAACTTGTCGCTTCGCTCCTCGCAGTTTCTCACCTCCTGCTTGAGGCTCTCGTACTCGTTCCTCAACTGAGTCAGCTGCGGAACCAGCGACAGCTCGGACAAGCTAGAGGCGGACAGCAAGGTTTTGAGTTTAGACCTTAGTCCTCCGATGTTGATCTTTTTGGGTGAGGGCTGCGAAGGAAGAGAAGTGTTAAAAGGAATTGCGGTGGAAAACGACGCAACAACGATGTGCGGTCGAGCCTCGGCACGGATGGCATCGTTTTCCGCACGTCAACCGTAATCTTGAGCCTTGAGCCAGCCCAGGGAGTCAAGCGACCTCGAGGCGACAGAGTTGTCGGCGTCAACAGAGGTTGACGGCGGCACATCACCAGCAACAGCAGACCTCTTGTACGTCTTCTCGGTCGTGTCTCACCTTCTCCTCCTCAACCTTCTCTACATCCTCCCCATCGGCCATTTCGTCCGTCCTCCTTTTCCTGTCGCTCTCATCTTCCTTAGAATCAAACACGATCCCGCAGCCTTCCGTGCTCACGCTGAGGTTGGCGAGGAGCATTCCCTTGGCCCCTGCGACGAGCGTAGCGAGTCGCATCAAAATGAACGATTGGCGTGTTAGAATTGCGCGAAACGTAATATTAGCGTTATCGGCGGGTCTGAAGCAATCAGCGCAGCAAAATTGCGGCCGCAAATAACTTGTTCGAAGCGACGCTCTGAGAATGTTCTTGCTCTTGTTCTGTTCAGCTCGTCGCTTCGCTCCTCGCCGGGTCTCGTCTAAAGCTATCAGCGCAGCAAACTACAAAACCCACATAACTTGTTCTCAGCTCGTCGCTTCGCTCCTCGCTGCGTCTCACCTCCCTCGTCGAACGTCTTGGACATTTTCCTGAAGAGCGGGTCGATGTCGAACGCTGAGTCGAGCTTGTTCATATTGAGGGCAGACACGTTCGTCTCCAGGGTGTTGACGGACTGTCTGATTTTTTTGGTTCCGACCTTGGCGGGCTGGGGGGGGGTTAGGGGGGCGAGCGAAGCGAGCGTGTGTTAGAAATGAGAGCTGAACGACGCCAGCGTAGACAAATATGTCCGTTATTATCGCATTCCCATCGGCTCGTCTCAGCGACTCGGATGTGTAGCCCCTCGCTCTGATCACTAAGTAAGAACATGTAATATACTAGCGAGGAGCGGAGCGACGTAAATAGAACTCAGAGCAAGCTCCAAATGAACGTCGTTCAGTTTTTTTCGCTGAGCGGAGCCGCTCCTCAAATTAAGAACATTCTATACTAACGAGGAGGAGACTTCGCTCCTCGTTGTCGTCGTTCGCTCTTCGGCGATCTTACCTTCTTTCCCCCCTCCCCATCACTATCCTCCTCCTCCTCCTCCCCCCCATCCGTCCTATTCAAATTAGCCAACACCTTATAACTACTCGTATGAACATCATCAACTCTATAAGAATAAATTTTAACGCTAGCGTCTAAGGTACAAGAAGCTTTTTGAAAGTTTACTAATGCGACATTGTCGTCGTCGTCTTGGCGGTTGGCGAAAGCGGGAGCGTTGGAGTCGAAGGGACCGGAGGATTTTTTCTTGGAGGGAGTGGGGAGGTCAGGGGCGATTATCTACGACGAGCGTAGCAAGTCGCGTGAAGATTGACGTTGACCTAGTTAGAATTACGCAGCGGTTTACTAGTGGCGGAGATACTAAGACTGCTGCTACGTCGCTCCGCCTCACTCCTCACGGAAATAACGCATTCTCAACTCATTGCGTTCCGCATAACTCGACAGTTCCTCACCTTGTCCATGTTGTCGATAAGTTGAAGTGACCAAGTATTACTCGCGTTAATTTTATTCTCAGCATTCATTTTAATAGCTGTCGCGTACATTTCTCCGAGCTGAGGGAATGCATGAGTAAGTTGTTAGCACATTACTAATTTTTGTATTATAAGAGATATTTTTATTTAGGAGTGGGAGAATGTAATGAATTAAGGACGTACCTTATCACTTCCAACCTCAGCGTTCCCCTCATCCTCCTCTCCAAACCTCCCACTCAACCTCAAGAACTTAGCGCTCGATCTACGGCGTTTACTCTTATTCTTTTTATCCTTTGTTTTGTTAACTCTGATCTTTTTCACGGCGAGAGCAGCCGTAGCTTGATCGAGAGTCATTTCCTCCATTTCCTCGTCGGGATCGTCTTGGGGTTTGCTGAAGTCTTCGTCGGAGTCGTTCGCGGAGAAGTTGGCGCCTTTGGGAGCGAGGATTCCGAGAGCTGAGGAGAGTCTTTTTCCTTTGCTTCGGGCCATGTTTTGTTTGAGATGTTTTTTAAGGACTGAGGGGCGAGGTGAGAGGAAATTGGGTTAGAGATAGAGGCCGCTCTTGTAGTGAAGAGGAGCGGGATGGGGAGGGATAGCGGTGAAACGTCGTATAAAGTGCTACAAATTGAGTTCGGTATTCGAACGAAGTTTGCAGCATCGATCCTGGATTTCAATTGTGCCCAATACGTCGATTCGAGTATTTATATATGCCGTACGGGGATCCATACTGAATTTTAGAGCGCCTGTAGCAATATCCCGCTCAAAATCGACGAATTGAAAATACCTTGTCAGAAGTCTGTTTCGGACGTCAAACATCCTCCAAGTCAGCGAGAAGAGCCTGGCCTATATACCTCCGGATTAATTCACATATAAGTCTCTACACGTAAGTAAAGATCCCTCCTCCCGCCTATTAAAAGGCTTTACCGCAACTCCAAACAAACCCTTTCGCCCTCCGCGTCGCTAACTAACTCCCCCCCTCCTTTTCTCCCAACCCAATCCTTGCTACCACCCTCTCCAGTCCCCAACCCCTCATTTCACCATGGGAAATTCTCGCCAACCCCTCCTCAATCCTTCCCCCTACTCCCGCTCCTCTTCCAATTCCTTTCCCTCAAAAAGCCCCTCCCAAATCGTCCGTTCTTTCATCCTAATGTCAATCTGTTTCTCCGCGAACCACGGAGGTGAGCCCCCGTGTAGGGAGGAGTCTCAGCGACGACAAGAGGAGCGAAGCGACGTGTTGAATAGCGGTTCCATCTTCGTTTTCGATGTCTCCACTACTAACAACGCTCGCTGCGCTCGCCGCTCCTCGCTTCTCTCTTCGTAGCCGTCACTGCATGCTTAGGACTCGCGTCTTCCCGCTTAGGCTCCCTGACGTATTTAGACGCTGACTTGGGAACTTGGCAGAATGGAACGTTGTACACGTTCTACACGATGTCGGCGGTTTTCGGGGCGACTTATGTCGTGGATCGTTTGGGATCTAGGAATGGAATCTTCGCGGGAGTTAGTATTTATTGTGTTTACGTTTGCTGTTTTTTGCTCGCTAGCTTGGTTAGCGATGAAGCGAAGTGGCCAGTTGCCTTGATTGGTGCTGCCATTGGTGGTATTGGAGGGGGGTTCCTATGGACTGCGCAGGGTGCCTACTTCGGAAAGACCGCCGCAGCGTACGCCGCAGCCGCCGACATCCCCAGGGAGGACGCCACTGCTTACCTTGGTGGTCTCTTCGCCTTCTTTTACCTATCAGAAGAGGTAAGCTAGGGGGAGTGGCGAGGGGAGGAGTGACGAGGGGGGTTTGTCGGTTGCTCGTCTACGAGCATCTCTTCTACGAACAGCTCATCTAAATCTTTCATCTAACACGGCTCGCTTCGCTCGCCGCAGGTCGCCCTTAAACTCCTCTCCACCCTGATCACCCAAGTCCTTGAACTCGACTGGCTGGTCGTCTTCATTTCCTACTCCGCCATCGCCTTCCTCTCCGCCATGGGGATGCTCTTCGTCTACAAGTTCCCCGAAGAGGAAAAGAAGGAAGACGACAAGAAAGACTTTTGCTTCAAAGTCACTGCCGCGACTCGCCTGCTTACGAGCGACGCGAAAATGCCTATGATGATCCCCATGAATGCCGTTTTCGGCTTCGCTGCTGCCTTTCTTAATAGTTACGTGACTGGTCAAGTCATTCACTTCGCTACGACCGCTCCTGGAGCCGATCCTGAGAACGGATTGGACAACTACGTGGGAACTTTCACCGCAATTCCTGCCGCTGTCGCGGCCGTGCTGAGTCTCGTTCTCGGAAGGGTGGCAAGGAAGACCGGAAAGGGTCCTATTTTAATCGGAGGAGGTGAGACGCAGCGAGGAGCGAAGCGACGAGCTGAGAACAAGTTATTTTCGGCCGCAGTTTGCTGCGCTGATAGATTCGGACTCGCCAACTAAGGTGCCAATATCGCCACGCAATTCTAACTCGCCAATCGTTCATTTTCATGCAACTTGCTTCGCTCGTCGCAGCTCTGTCGTTCGCGGCCCTCGCGTCTGTCTTCTTGATCCGCCCCGGAGGTGAGAACCTGCAAGGAGCGAAGCGACAAGGTGATGATGCGCCGTTTTGCCCTTATAGATGAAATGTGCGAGTAGCGCTAGTTTCAACGTCAACACTGCTTTCTTCGCTTCTCGTTTCTAACTCATCAATGCTCGTCGCTTCGCTCGTCGCAGTCGACGATTGGGGCTGGGCGCCCTTGATCACCGTCTTCGTCTTGATGGGAATGGGACGCGCCACTTTTGAGAGTACGTTGAGGGCCACCTTCGCCGATTTCTTCTCCAACAATTTACCCGGTGCCTTCGCGAACATCATCCTGCAGAGCGGGTTGAGCTCCGCGTTCGCCTTCTTCGCTTTCCCCCACATCACCTGCGAGGACGAGAGCAACTACTGCGTGGAGTACAAGGGAGACGGGGGTTTGCATAATGTGTTAGCGTTGGAGCTGATCGTCATCGTCACGGCGGTGTTGGCCATTCTGGGGTACTTGAGGGCGAGTGCCATTAGGAGCAGGGAGATCGAGGAGGAGAAGGGTAATGAGAATTTGGTGGAGAAGGTGTAGAGGAGAGGAGGGGAAGAAGAGAATTAGAGAACACAAGACAGTTTTAAGTAGACAAATATGAAGTTTTCTTTTTTATTATTACCAGAAGTAAATCCTTTGCTTTACTGCAGCCAGACTTCGTCCCTCTCCAGCTTCGTTCACGAGAACGTGAATTTTTCCTCAGTCGGCGCCGTGCTTTCTTCTCCCCCTTTTCAGCGCCGCGTCCTCCTTCTCCGTCCACTTTATCGGAGTCGCTTCCCTCAACTCTTCGTACCTTTTGAGGTAAGTACGACGGAAATGGTCATAGAGTGCGCCTAAAGTTCGGCCACCAAGGCGAGCACCAGCCTCGGCCTTGATGCAGCCAAAATCAAGTCCATGTTCATCAACAGCCTCGACAAGCGCCGCATCCTCCTCCGCCGTCCAAACGAAGTCCCGCTCCCAACAATCTCTGAACGCCCTCCTCTCCGGCAACAACTTCCTCAACACCGACGACTTCCGTAGGCTGATCGTCCCGTACCTTCCCAACGATGTGCTGATGACGATCAGGCTGGTCTCGAAGCCGTGGTCGCGCGTGGCGGACAGGTTTATCAGCGACAGCGTTGAGAGCGGTACGATGGTTGTTCGTGGAGAAAAAGATTTTACAAATATAGGATGGAGTTATACCGGTTTTGAGGAGAGGTACGAGCTCGTGACGCGAGTGATCTTCCTTCTAAATATTACAAAGGTCGGAAAGTGCGTCTGCTACCTCTCCTACAATCTCGTCGTTGTTGATATCCCCGAAGGTGTTGAGAGGATCGGTAACTCTGCCTTCTTTGAGTGCCGTAGTTTAACTACCGTATCTTTCCCGACGACGTTAACTTCAATTGGTAGTGCAACCTTCTTCAAGTGCTCCAGCCTAGACAATGTCATTCTCCTCCACACAAACCTACAAGAAATAGGAGCCGGTACCTTCCAACTTTGCTCAGAACTAAAATCGATGACGATCCCGGACTCACTTCAAACGCTTCGCGACACCGTCTTCGCCGACTGCTCTAAGCCAGTCCCCTCCAACATTAACGTTAACAGCTACGTCAACAACAAACCGAATGATACTACGTCTGAAGTCGTCGCCTGCCTCCGCGCCCAACAAACCACTCCCTAAAAAAATCAAAACCGCCTCAACATTTTCTTTTCAAATTTCACCAATTATATCATAACTCCTCGGACTATCATCTTCCAATACCATTTCACTCTTAACTTTCAATTCAACAAATCGATTAACATTCCCTCTCCTCTTTAAATCCCCTAGTAACGGCACTTTTAATCTCAACTCCTCCCCTCCCTTCTCTTCAACAACATCTCTAAAAATCCAATCCTCAAAACAATTAACTGTGAATTTACCCTCTCCCCCACTATCCTCGTCCCTCTCCCCCTCAACCTCATACCCCCACGTATTAAAAAGCACAACCTCTCTTTTCTCTTGATCCCCTCTTCTTCTCGTATATATTTTATGATTCGTTCCACCGACCATTTCATCATAATAAGATAAACTAGGTCTCGGAACACCATGTAAAACATCACCGCGGAAACGAAGGAGGCGGGAGGAGAGGGGTGGGATTGTGTACATTTTTGAGGAGTGGAAGAGGAAGGTTTGACCTGAATTTTTAGAGATTGAAGGGCCGGTGCAGTTTAAATATAATACGTGCCCATTAATAGGAAACTTAAAATCCTCTTTTGGTTTATTCTTAGCTAATATTTCGTCGACATCTCGATGAATTTCGAGGTTATTCCAGGTGGAACGTGACCAGTATTCAACGTAGGGGGAGGTATCGTTTAGTTGGGTTAATAGATTGTTTAAGGTTATTTCGAGGGGGGTTTTTAGAGGTGAAGAACGGGAGAAGACAAAACGAGTTTGAGAGGTTGGGAGGTCTGTTTGAGGGTATAACGTGGAGGAGATGGAGGGGGGGAGGACGTTGTCGTAGACGTTGATTGGGGGCAGGTTTAGGGGGAATGTCGGAGTGATGAAAATGAAGAAGATCATACCAATGACGGCGATGTGGGATAAAAACATCCTCGGTACGTCGATAAGAGCTGGAGATTAAGAAACCGGCGTATATTAGTTGAAAGCATGTCAGCGGCGGTTATAGCGACGGCGATAGCGACGGCGATAGCGGCGGTTATAGCGGCGGTTATAACGAAGAAAATCGTCGCTTCGCTCGTCATAGTCGTCATCTCGGTCCTCGCCTTCGTCACTTCGCTCCTCACGCTCGCGATTTCGTACCTCTCCGCTGTGCGGCCGCGGAGATTGGCGGTCGTTTACTGCGTTGTTGTAGAGCCCGAAGTTGCCACCGAGGTTTCGGACGGGGATTGACTAAATTTCTTTTGGGGGGAGTTTGGTGTATATTGA
The DNA here is from genome assembly GCA_012489335.1 of Triparma laevis f. inornata. Classification (NCBI taxonomy): domain Eukaryota; class Bolidophyceae; order Parmales; family Triparmaceae; genus Triparma; species Triparma laevis. The sequence continues at coordinate 39,868 of BLQM01000384.1, read as the reverse complement.
GGGGATGTAGGGGGGACTTTTATGCTATGAGTATACGTAGAAAGTGCAACAGACTCTGGAGTTGCGTGTGGGACGATAGAATCGACGAAACTAAATCGAGGGGAGAAAATCTGAGAAAACTTTCCAGCCTATTTTCGGTAGGAATAAGATACGTCCAGACCAACAGCAGTCATTTTAGAGTAATATACCTATACTCCTAACATAGCGCGTGTGGTGTACTCTATCGTTCCCATTTCAATCTAATAAAATCGAACACCAAAGCGATCTTGAGATGGTCAGATCCTCCCACTTTTGGTCGTTGATTTTCAGTGTACATGAACGCGTGAGATTAGCACTGTTCGTAGTAGGTCGGATAAGTCTCCGACCCGTCGGCCTCGCCTTACGCTACGACGGGTTATCAAACAATTCACGCAACTACTCCCAACCCTCATCGACGTTACTTTAGAGATGTCTAACGCCTCTTCTCTCCCCACGCTACGCTACCTCCTCCTCCAGAAACGTCCCCAAACACTCACCGTCTGTCAAAACCCAACCAATTCATCACCATGCACCTCTCCCCTAACTTCACTGCGGACTCCTGCAGCCTCGCTGCTATAGGCGGAGGTCTCATAGGTTTACTAGGTAAGAAGCACAATCTCAGTATAACATAGATTAACTTAACGTAAAACACTCTTCTAACATTCACTATGTCGACGTCGTCGTCCCTTAATTTTAATCTTCTTCTAACAAATATTTATCAACGTCGTTCTCCCTCAATTTCCCTCCTCCTCACAGCCACCTCTCGCGTAATGGGCCGTAAAACTTTACTACCCAGCTCGACTTTCACTCCCTTTCAAACTCCAATCCTAACAATTTTCGGCTATTATCTCCTCCACTTTCCTTCCCCTCTCCTAAACGACCCCATGTCTTTCTTCCCTCCCCCTCCTTCCTCCTTTCTCCTCCTCCGCTCCCTATTAGCTGGCATCTTAATCGGACTCGGTTCAAAATTAGGTTCAGGATGTACATCTGGAAACGGTATTCAAGGTCTCGCTTCCTTCTCCCCTGCTTCCCTAACCTTCGTAATCATCATGATGGTTTGTGGATCTCTAACTGCTAACTTAACTAATTCTAACTTAGAGTTAAACGTTGAAGTAATTGATTCCGGTCAACCTAAATTACAAGATTGTTACCTTCTAATCCTCGTAACTCTCTTATCCGCAATCTCTCAAGTCCCTCTAGCTAATGTCCCAATCCTAAACGATATAACCTCCGGCCTAGCTTTTTCCGGCGCCCTAACAATCTCCGGAATGGTAAAAACTTCTAAGGTTATAACTTTTTTAGATTTTAAGAGTGAGAGTCATGGGTTTGATCCTAGTTTAGGTTTTGTTATGGGTGGAGCGCTTTTGGTTGCTACGCCTGTTTTTTGGGGGTTGAAGTTGGCGGAGAGGAATGAGGATATTAAACTGTGGAAAAATCGTCCTATTAATCTTAAGACGGTTGTTGGGGGGGTTTTGTTTGGAGTGGGATGGGGGTTGGGTGGGATTTGCCCGGGGCCGGGGTTGACTACGGCGGCGATGAGTACGGTTGGAGGGGTTTGGGTAGCGGGGATGTTTGGGGCGAGGGGCGTTCTGGATATGTTGCAGGAGAAGAAGGGGCAGGTTAAGAAGGATTAGGGTTGAGAAAATGGAACGGGTTAAGAGGAGGTAACGTTATGATATTCGTTGAGATGAAGGTTAAGGGGGGAATTATTTTGAAAGAGGATAATCCTAGGAGTTTTTCGATATTATTAGTAAAATTTGAAATGAAAATGTTGAGGCAGTTTTGGTTTTTTAGGGAGTGGATTGTTTGGAACGGAGGTAGGAGACGACTTCGGGCGTTGTATTGTTGCCCCAGTTGTTAACGACGATGCTCAATGCGTTGACTGAGGATGGCGATCGAGAGGAATACGACTCGCTAGTCATGATCGATGAGGAGTCGTTGCTGTATGTATCGCCATCGATTGTTGCGTTGAGGGAAGGACGGGACGACGACAGCGGTGGGGGGGAGGAGGAGGAGGCGCAATCCGTGATCATTTCAAGAGAGCTCACCCTGAGACGTTTAGGCGACTCAGTATCATTGGACAACGAAGGAGGACGCGGCGCTGAGAAGGGGAATGCTGAAGTACGGCAAGGACTGGGAGAAGATCCACTAGACTGAGAGCGAAGTTCTTGGATGCCGAACGGTGGATGCGATCAGGAACAGGTACTACGACAAAATTAATAAATGTCAACACCCTTGTATTCACCAAAATAACTCCACCTTCTTCTTATTTTGCAAAATTCTAAATGTCCACGTTAAACTCTTTTATGAACTCCTCCTCGCTCAGAACTTTCACGCCTAAATCCTCCGCTTTCTTTGCTTTGGAACCTGGTTTAGAGCCGATTATTAAGTAGTCGGTGTTCTTGCTGATACCGGATTGAACGACTGAGGGTTGAGCGACGACGGCGCACGCGAGTTAGTAATGTATTTTAACGTTATAAACTTTATCACATTATTCTTACCTCCGCCGTTGCTCGTGACGTACTCCTTGAGTATCGATCTAGGGTTCGATAGCGTGCCTGTGAAGATGATTTTGAGGTTGTTGAATTTACCGGACACTATTTCGTTGGGGATTATGGTTAGGATTTTCGTTAGTTTGAGCATGTCTTGAACGCGGGAGGAGGTGGAGCTGAAGGAGGTTAAGGAGGATATTACGATTGGGCCGACGCCTTCTACTGTTTCTAGGTCTACGGCGGCAGCACCGGCGAGCTGTGTTAGAACGCAACGCAATTCTAACTGTTTGGGGTTTCGCTCCTTCTCACCTTTCTCAAACTCGTTCCTCTCGGTAGCCTCCATGAAACTCTCAACCGTTTCGTAATGAAGCGATATAATTTGAGAAATCACCGTCCCGCAGTGCCGTATCGATAGAGAAGTCAAAAACCGAGACAGCGGAAGAGGCGTCGAACGGACTACGTTCAAACTCGATACCATGTTGGAAGTTGATTTCGCCCCCCAGCCGGGCAGTTCGCTTATGTTAGTGGTTGAACCTTCGAAGGTTTCGAAAAGGGAGGAGATGCCTGCGTAGCGAGGAGCGAAGTGACGAGTTAGTATAGAATGAATGTTCATTCGTTAATGCTAGTCACTTCGCTCCTCACACGTACCTGCTCCTGTCAAAACGTCCGATTCCAATAGCTGCGATATTTTGGATTCGCTTAGACCATTAACATCGAGGCATTGGCGGGAGACGGCGTGGGAGAGGGCGGAGACTTTTTGAGGGGGGCAGGTTAAAGTATTGGTGCAGCGGAGGACTTGGCCAGAGTTGAGGACAGGATCATATTCGGGGTTTTCGGAGTTGGTTTTTTGCCATTCGAAGAGGGTAGGGGCGTTGCATGCTGGGCAGGTCTTTGGAGCGGAGAAATCCAAAAATGGAAGGTCAGTCGAACCGGGATCGGACACGCGAAGAACTTGCGGAATTACGTCTCCGGCTCTTTGTATGTCGACGATCGCGCCTTGGCGAGCGCCTTTCAACAATTCTTCGACTCTTATGAAATTGTGTAAACTCGCGGAGGAGACTGTGACGCCGCCGACGTCGCAGGGTTCGAGTTGAGCTACGGGGGTTATGGCGCCAGTTCGCCCCACGCGGGACGTCACGGACAGGAGGGTGGTGGAGGTTACCGAGGCGGGGAATTTGTGTGCGATGGCCCAGCGTGGCGATCGTGTTCTGTCGAGCGTAGCAGCGAGCGTAGCAGCGAGCGAGTGTTAGTTAGAATTCTCATAACTAAAGTAAGACTACAACAAACGCTCGCTGCGCTCGCCGCTCTCTCACCTCCCTCCGACACTCGCTCTCAAACCCGAATCGGCAAGCTTGTATACGACGCCGTCGATCTCATAAGGCAGTCCCCCCCTCTTCTCCAACAGCTCGGCGTGGTATTCCACTAGTTCGGCCGTTTCACCAATCCCCTTCGTCTTCGATGGCTCCGGGATCTCGAACCCCAATCCGCCCAGAACCCCCCTCATGTCGCTTTCGAAGGCCCCGCCGCCGTCATCATCCGCGTCGTAGGCGAAGAAGCGGAGGAGGGACTGGTTCTCCATGCTGACGTTGTCCTTGAAGCGGCGCAGGATTCCAGAGGCGGCGTTGCGGGGGTTCGTGTAGGTGAGGGAGGTTTCGGAGGTGGAGAGGGAGGAGAAGTGGGAGGTGGGGAGGAGGACTTCCCCTCGGATCTCGAGGCGAGGGGGGGGGGGGTTGTTGTGGTTGGGGGGGGGGGAAAGTTTTGGGAATGTTGGGGATCCTGGACACGGCGCCAGTCACATCCTCTCCGACCTTCCCGTCGCCCCTTGTCGCGCCCCGGGTCAGGGTGAAGCTATTGGAGGGGGGGGTGTACTCGTAAGTCAGAGCTATCGCCAATCCGTCCAATTTTGGTTCCGCCAGGATCTGCGGTGAGCGAGGAGCGAAGCTACGAGTTAGTACAAGTGATTATTATTGCTTGTCGCTTCAATCCTCGCAGCTTCTCACCTTCAAAGACGTCGAGTTGGACAGCTTGAACATCCGGTCCAGCCACTTGCCGGCGTCCGTCTCGCTCATGGCGTTCTCCAGAGACAGCAGAGGCGCCAGGTGGGTGACCCTGAGGGAGGAGGAGGAGGTTTGGGAGGGAAGGATCGGACCGACGCGACCACCAAAGCGCGTTGTTAATTTCTTGAGGGGAGATTCAGCCTCGAGGGCAGAGAGCAGGTCGGGGTGGTGGGTACACAGTTCTTGCTCTCGCCGTACAAGCGAGTCAAATTCAGCGTCGGTTATCACCGGTTGCGAGAGATAGTACAGCTCATCATGGCGTCGTATCTCAGACGCGAGAGAAGAGAGCTCTTCGAAAATGTTGTCTGAGTCGGAGAAGGAGGTAGAGAGATGGCGGGGGGGGAGTCGGAGGCGACGGAGAGGCAGGTGGCGGAAGCCGCGCGTGAGGGCGAACGTTAGCATTAGAACTAGTAGCGAGACTCTGTTCATGAGGCCAGCCTTGAAAGGTTAGTCGCCTGAAAACAATGATCTTAAAGCCTGCTGTTATTGCGATTGGTTTAGTAACGTGCCTATCGCTATGGGAAACCAGCTGAGCGTGAGGCTAGCGTTGGGTAGATTGGTTGTGCTAATGTAGAATGCGGGAGGGGCCAAGTTAGTAACCTAAATGACACCTTCTCTCCGCCGCTAGAAGTCAGCAGAAACTCAGAACTGGTTTAAATAAACTAGTTTATCGTCTAGGATATTCTTTTGGGTTACGATCTATTCGAGAACGCGAGAATAATGAAAACCAATTTTAGTCAAATCTCCGGAACGAAAATCGCTTATCTGGATATTTTGGGACCTAATTTTGCATATATTTCGCATCTTAAGGACCTTAGAAGACTGAATGTACAACTTAAAGACTCTTAAAAGCGCAGAAACACGATTTTAGTGTTTATATTTTCACCTTTATGGGGTTATTTTGATCAGTCTTGGTCATATTCTTCAATTTATGGATATCTCAGATGCCGAATATGCCATTTATAGAATAAATAAATACCAGGGAGATGAAAATTAAAAACAAAATACTATGATTTTGAGCTTTTCTGAAAAAATTACTACAAGACTCGGGTGCTCAGGGGTCTTAAAAGTCCCTCTAAGACCAAAAATGAATCTGGAAATAACCAGAACACTGATTTTTGTTCCAGCGATTTGACTCGAAAATTATTTTCGATTTTATCTCGCGTTCTCGAATATATCATAGCCCGCACGAATATTCTGCACGACAATCTAAGCTATTCAAACCAGTACTGAGTTTCTACTGACCTCTAGCGGCGGAGAAAAGGTGTTATTTAGTTTACGAACTTGGCCTCTCTCTCCCGCATTTTAAACGCTTCATTTCAGTCTTCTCTGACTCTGATTCGCGACGTAGCACCGGTGGAAAGGAGAGGTGAGTCAACTAGATTGATGCAAGCGACCGTGTCAACCGCCCTACCGCTTTTTCTGTCTAACAATCCGTCTAACGCACCCGCTCTCGCCCTCGTCGCAGCCTAACGTGCCGACTGCCGCTCGTTAGATGATTATCAATACGACGCCCTCCACGCTTTCGTCAGCTTCGCAGAGCGACCGCAGCAGCAACGACGCTAGCACCACCAATCGACGGGAACGGGACACTACAATTCCTATCCTTGGCCTCTGTGGCTCCCTCTACGAGTGGTTTGATTTTGCTAGCTTCGCCTCCATGTCTCCCGAGATTGGCGCGGCATTCTTCCCCAAGGAGAACGCCCAGAAGCAGCTGCTCTATACACTGTTGATATTCTCCATGTCTTTCATTCTACACCCTCTGGGAGCGCTGATTTTCGGCGAGATTGCCGACAACGGGCACCTGAACTCTTCAATGGCGCAGGTGAGGCACTGTCTCGTGATTCAGCTCCTCGCATCGCCACGCAATTCTAACAAATCAACGCCATATTTCACGCTCGTCGCTACGCTCGTCGCAGGTCCTCAACCTGAACAAGTGCTCGGAGAAGGAGGAGAATCGAATCAGCCGGAACCTGAACCGCACTCGCGCGCTGCTGCTCTCCTTCGTCTCCGCTTTGCTCCCTACCCTGGTCCTCGTGTTCCTCCCTGACTACAACTCCATCGGCAAAAGTTCGCAGTACCTGTTGGTTGCCCTCCGCGTTCTGCAGGGCATTGCCGTCGGCGGGCAGAGTCCCGGCTGCCACGTGCTAGCCATTACGACGTCCAAGTTTCAGGTGAGGGCAGCGAGCGAATAGTCAATACGGTAGCTTTGATTCTGAATACGGCGACTCCCAATTGCAAACATAAGAGGAGCGCCATGCAGAGACCCCAGGTAGTTCCAAAGCGGCAGCAATAATGCGACTGAGAGCACACGACAAATCGCCACGTTCAATATCAACACCCCTCGCTTCGCTCGCTCAAGTCTCCCCTAACCAATTCTAACCCCCACCCCTCCCCCCTCGTGCCCTGTTCCCCGTCACAGAACCGCGGCTTCAGAGGCTCCCTCTGCCACGCCGTGGCCACCCTCGGCTATCTCCTCGCGAACGCCGTGGTCGCCGTCGTGAGGCACGTGGACTCTGACGGGGAGTGGGAGGGCCACTGGCGGGTGCCGTTCTTTGTTTCCATCCTCTTCCTCCTCCCGATGATTGCATGGCTGTACGATGTAGTGAACTCGACGGAGCAGGAGCTGACGGCGCTGTACGTCCGTCACTACAGCGACGAGGCGGATGAAGACGACTCGTCCCGCGATTTGTCCGAATCGTCCTCCAAATCCACTGATATTCATAGCGTTCGAGACGACTTTGTGCGTCAGGTCGATCCCCGCTCGAAGTTTTTTCAGAACCTCATGTACCGCAGAAGGGCGAGGGCGTTGGAGCGCCAGCGCAACAAGAAGCTGGCTATTAAGACAATATTCAAGGTGGGTAACATGTAACATGTAACATGTAACATGGGAGCAGCGAAATTACGGAACTTACCCAATCTTCTTCACTAACTCAATCGTAATCGTCGCAGGACCGCTCCTTGACCCAGAAGCTCCTGGGACACACCATGACGGTGGGGATCCTCACCGCGTCATTCAACCTCCTCGTCATCTTCGTGCCGCTGTACATTTCCGAAATGACCGAGGTGAGGCACCACGAGGACGAAGCCCAGCGACGAGCTGGGAATACGACAATTACGCGAGTAACGATATTAGAATCAAGTTATACTAGCGACGAGGATTAGTACTTGATTTCGTAAGAAATCGAAAGCGGAGGCTAAAAAATCAGAGGCTCAACAATTTAAGCTGTTACGTTCGCCTGCACACTTTCGCTACGCTCAACACTCTGGGGGCCGCTGCGCGGGGCCTAGCCCTAGCGTTTTCGCAGCTCATTTTCAACACAACAATGATATACGCTCCCGAGATAATTACGCTGTTACCTTCCGGCCGTTCCGCTCCACTAGGGCCGCTGCGCGGGGCCTAAACCTAGCGTTTTACCAGTCGTTTTTCGACCATTTCATGATCCGCAACAGCCATTAACTCGTACGTAACCACCCGTAACTCATTACTAATCCTCTTCTATCACTCGTTCGCTCGTGCAGGTAAGAATTGACGTCCCCACCGTTCCAACTCGTCGCTTCGCTCCGAGCGCTCCTCGCATTAACGAACGAATATTCTATACTAACTTGTCGCTTCGCTCCTCGCCAGATCATCAACACCCGGATGGCGAGCGTCTGGACCTTCATCACGCTCTTTTTCTACATCATAGTCGTGCTCATCTCGGGGCGGTGGAACGACAGCAACCCGCCGCGGATCCAGGGTATCGTCCTCGGAATGATCGGCGTGATCACCGTGACGCCCTTGATGCTGCTGAGCATCGAGACTCGTGTGCCGTCCACCATTTTCTTCTCCATGATCGTCCACGCCGCAGTGCTGGCCTTTGGATATTCCGGCTGCGCGAGCTGGCAGGTGGAGCTTTGGAGGAAGCACCCCAAGGTCACGTACACAGGTTAGTATTAAAATTAGCAAAGCGCTATCAATGTCGTTAACTAACACACCTCGCTACGCTCGTCGCCACGCTCGTCGCCAGGAGTCGCGTTGGGCCACAACCTCTCCGGTTGCATATTCGGCGGCACGCTGCCTGTCCTCGGCCTGTACTTCGCGAACCGCAGAATCGACAGATACTGCGAGAAGGTACGAAAAGAAATGTGACGAGCACAATCATTCATTCTCATTCTAACAATGCTCGCTTCGCTCACTACGCTTCGCTCACTACGCTTCGCTTACTACGCTCGTAGTGGAACGTCTCCCTCATGGAGTGCTACGAGGCAATGTCGCTAAACCACTACTTTCCGCTCTACTCGCTCGGCACCTACATCGTCACGCTTGGTGCCGCCTCTCTCGTCGCCATCCTTTTTATCGCCCATCACCCGAAGACGGCTAGGTTCCTCAACTGGCACTACTCCCCCCCCCCTCCCGCACTGAACTGAATCTCCAACCGAGACCCCAACCGAAATCCAAACCTTCTTCTTCCTCCTCTCAAAACCTTCAGCTGACCGAGGTGAGGCACCACGAGGAGCGAAGCGACGAGTTAAAGTACTCGGTATTAGGTCGCGTCGCTCATCACGGGCTTCGCTCCGCTCCTCGTTTTCCGCTGCCTTTACCTCACTGCTCGCTCGAGCATTTATTCCAAAGAGAATAAGAACTACATTGTCGCTTCGCTCCTCACGGACTTCGTCCGCTCCTCGTTAAATCACTCGGTATTAGGTCACTTCGCTCCTTGTTTATGCTATCTCTATCACTCACACGCTCGCTTCGCTCGTCGCTCGTCGCAGTTGGCGTCGTTCCACGGTTTCCACAAACCACCCGCCTTGCCGCCACCCCCCTCCTCCCCCCCCCCCTCTCCCCTCTTCATAACCCTATCAACTAAAACGATCCTCACCGAGTTCTTCGAAACTCACAACCCCAAGAAGAAAAAGGTGATAAACTGCGGTATTTCCGTTCGTAATCCACCTACACTACTAGCTCCAGCCTAGACAACGACGCCACAATCACCGCTACGTAATTCTAACACGTTAAACCCAATCCGCCATGCGACTCGCTACGCTCGTCGCAGGACGTCGCGCGCCTGTTGAAAAAGTACATTGGAAGAGAGGACAAGCTTTATTCGAAGCTAACGGCGAAGTACAACCTGCCCCCGGCCTATTTCAAAGAAGCGGCGAAGGAACCTTGCGCAGTCCCCGGCCACTGCTGCGAGCACTGCACCTACCCTCCCAGCGCGCAGTGTGGATGCGAGCACTGCGTCGTCTGCAGGCCTGGATATTGCGAGTTTTCCAAGGCGCCGACGATGCTCTGATGAACCCCCCCCCCCCCATGCACATTAACCCAAAACAATTCCGAATAGTTTTTATGAAAAAAATCGAGTGCGATGCTTTAAATAAAATTGATTTGGGGGGGTTGGGTTTTAGTTTTGGAGGGAGCGGAGGTGGGCGACTACTGCGTTGTTGGCATTATAAATCGAATAGCTAACGTCAATGTTGGAGGGGACTAGCTTGAAGCATTCGTAGAAGACAAGGTTACCAAGCGTTTGAAGCGAGTCCGGGATCATCATCGATTTTAGGTTTGAGCAATCGTAGAAGGCATAATTACCTTATTCTTAAAGGTTTGTGTGGAGGAGATCGGCATTGTCTAGACTGTAGCATTCACAGAAGGCGCACACACCAATTGATGTTAACGTCGTCGGGAAAGATACGGTAGTCAAACTACGGCAGCGCCAGAAGGCACATCTACCGATGCTCTGAACGCCCTCGGGGATATCAACAACGACGAGATTGACGGCCATATCGCAGGCATTCTCTCCGATCTGGACAATATTTCGAAGATAGATCACCTGCGTTACGAGCTCTTGCCTATCATATCGCTCAAGGTGTTGGGGGGCGGAGTGGGGAGAGCGATTTCGAGCTGCGCGATCCTCGTGCCCAACGCCGCGATCTCTGTCGCCTGTGCCGCGTTCTCGGTGGTCAACGACGCGATATCCGTCGCCTGTGCCGCGTTCTCGGTTGTCAACGCCGCGACCATTTTTTCGAGCGAGGCGATTCTCTGTTGAGTTTGGAGGTAGGCGACGACATCGGATGTGGTGGATGTGGTGTCGTGGTCGTTGTAGCTAACGACGAAGTTGAAGAGGACAAACTTGGAGCATTTGGCGAAGACCCTGAGCCCAATCATTTGAAGCGAGCCCGGGATCATCATCGATTTTAGTTCTGAGCAATCTGCGAAGGCGTAATCGCCTAATTCTTGAGGGTTTATGTGGACGAGATCGACATGTTATAGACTGGGGCATTCAAAGAAGGCGAATTTACCAATCGATGTTAACGTTGTCGGGAAAGATACGTTAGTCAAATTACTGCAGTTCTTGAAGGCCTCAAAACCGATGCTCTCAACGCCCTCAGGAATATCGACGACGACGAGATTGTCAACCCACATGCAGGCCTTCTCTCCGACCTTCGTAACATTTTTAGAAGGAAGATCACCCGCGTCACCGGCTCACGCTTTGCCTGTAACGAGACCCAGAACTCCTGGTCGATAATTCCAAAACCAATATCATTCCCATCGTGAAACGCTAAAACGCCGCTCTCAAAATCTTCATCAATCTTCTCCTCAGCTATATTCTGCCACGGCTTGCTCACCAGTCGAAGCGTGTGAAACAGGTCGGTCACATCCAAGTACCCCCTCAGCAACCTCATGAAGTCGTCCGTGGCCATGAAATCATCCTTCGTCGTCGAAGCTTCAGTATCGTCGATTTTACCGTCCCACGCGCAACCCTGAAGTCTGTTACTCTTTCTACGTACACTCTCTACCCCACCAGTCCACCCTCAACCCTTTCAACACACACCAAACGCCCCCAAAAATGAAATTCAGCCAATCTCCGTCCGAACCCGCGGCCGCCTTCAAGGGTTCTGTCGAGGGCGACGAGGATACGTGTATTATCTGCATTGACAACGTTGTTAATGCGAAGTTGAGACCGTGCGGACACTCGGCGACGTGCAGGGAGTGTACGGAGGAGCTGATTAAGAGGAAAGAGCCTTGCCCGCTCT
>BLQM01000384.1:0-21683 GCA_012489335.1 Triparma laevis f. inornata | reverse complement strand
TGTCACTTTCAAATGTCTCGTCCCGCAATCGGCTTCCTGCAGAGCGGGCAAGGCTCTTTCCTCTTAATCAGCTCCTCCGTACACTCCCTGCACGTCGCCGAGTGTCCGCACGGTCTCAACTTCGCATTAACAACGTTGTCAATGCAGATAATACACGTATCCTCGTCGCCCTCGACAGAACCCTTGAAGGCGGCCGCGGGTTCGGACGGAGATTGGCTGAATTTCATTTTTGGGGGCGTTTGGTGTGTGTTGAAAGGGTTGAGGGTGGACTGGTGGGGTAGAGAGTGTACGTAGAAAGAGTAACAGACTTCAGGGTTGCGCGTGGGACGGTAAAATCGACGATACTGAAGCTTCGACGACGAAGGATGATTTCATGGCCACGGACGACTTCATGAGGTTGCTGAGGGGGTACTTGGATGTGACCGACCTGTTTCACACGCTTCGACTGGTGAGCAAGCCGTGGCAGAATATAGCTGAGGAGAAGATTGATGAAGATTTTGAGAGCGGCGTTTTAGCGTTTCACGATGGGAATGATACAAATTATATTGTAGCTATGGCTCGAGTGGAGAAGCATATACGCACAACGCGGTTGATCTTCTTTCTAAATGTTACGAAGGTCGGAAATCACGCCTGCTACTGCGCTGTCAATCTCGTCGTTTTAGAAATCCCCGAAGGCGTTGAGAGCATCAGTTTTCAGTCCTTCTTTTGCTGCCGTAGTTTGACTACCGTATCCTTCCCGACGACTTTAATAGCTATTGGCGATTCCTCCTTCGATGGTTGCTCTAGGCTACATAACGTCGATCTCCTCCACACAAACCTTCAAGAATTAGGTATCGAAGCCTTCGCAGGTTGAGAAGAACTATCATCGATGACGATCCCTAAATCGCTTCAAATGCTTGGTTACTGGGTCTTCGACGGATGCTACAATCTAGTCCCCTCCAACATCGGCGTTAGCTACGATAGCGACGGCGACCAAGTCGATCCGACCTCTCATATCGTCGCCTACCTCCGCACTCAGCAGAGAATCGCCGAGCTCGAAACCATGCTCGCCGAAGGCGATGCAGAGAACTCGGCGTTGACTACCGAGAACGCGGCGTTGGCAACCGAGGTCACGATCTTGACCACTGATAACGCGGCATTTACAACCGAGGTCACGACCTTGACAACCGAGAACGCGGCGCTCAAGATCGCGAACGCTCCTCCCGCTCACACCGACGACTTCATCAGCACGATCGACTTTAAACGTCACTTCGTCGAGTTCGTGCACATCGAGATGCTGCTGGTGTTGAGGGAGGTTTGTAAGGGGTGGAACGATGTGGTTATTGAGCGCATCGATAGGAGCGTGGAGAGCGGCGCGATGATCGTGCATGGGGGGAAGGGCGTGAACGATGTTGTATGTAGGTCAAGTGGCCGAGTGGAGAGGAAAGAGCTCGTAATGCAGGCGATCTTCCTTCGAAATTTAGTCCAGATCTGAGAGAATGCCTGCGATATGGCCGTTAATATCGTCGTTGCTGAAATCCCCGAGGGCATCGGATGCATCAATAGAGCTGCCTTCTATAAATGCCATAGTTTGACCATGGCATCTTTCTCGACGACGTTAACATCAATTGGTGAAGCAGCCTTCGCTAATTGCTCCAGTCTAGTAAATGTCGATCTCCTCCACACAAGCCTTCAAGAATTAGGTAACGAAGCCTTCGCACACTGCTCAGAACTAACATCGATGACGATCCCGGACTCACTTCAAAAGCTTGGAAACGCTGTCTTCCGGCGCTGCTCCAGGCTAGTCCCCCCCCACCATCCGCACCCATGACAACAACGCAGTAGTCGCCCACCCCACTGCCTCCAAAACTAAAACCCAACCCCCCAAACCAATTTTCTTATAAAACATCACGCTCGATTTTTTTTCATATCTCACCCCACACTTAAAATAATTTGAAGGATTTTGACATACAAAACTTCTTTATTTTTAGCACGTAAGCACGCTCCCGTTCTCCATTCCTGTCCGCCCCCTCCAAAATACCCCTCCACCTCTCCCCCCTCCCCCCAGAAACTCCTCTTAGAAGTACTTCACAACCGCCCTCAAGCAGTCGCCACTGTGCAACGCATCGATCGCCTCGTTAGTCTTCTCCACTCCCTCGAAAGTGTGCGTGATGTACTGTTCGATGGGGAGCTCTCCCTCGAGATACTTGTTGACGAGCTTGGGGACGTCGGTTCTGGTCTTGAAACCGCCAAAGGCGGTTCCTTTCCAGCTTCTACCCGTCACCAACTGGAACGGGCGGGTGGAAATCTCGTGGCCTGAAGCGGCCACTCCGATCACGCATGACGTTCCCCATCCTCTGTGGGAGCACTCAAGCGCCGCGCGCATGACTGAAACGATTCCAGTGCAGTCGAAAGAGTAGTCGACTCCCCACTGGGTGAGGCCTCCTGCGATGTGCTGCTGGACGTTCTTTCCCTCGGGGATGCCGTTCAGGGAGTCGACGCAGTCGGTGGCTCCGGCTTTGGTGGCGGCTTCGAATTTCGACGGGTTGATGTCGACTGCGATGATTCGGGAAGCGCCGGCCATCTGCGGCGAGCGAAGGAGCCGTGTTAGTAAAAATATAATACAACAGTATGGTAAGAGAAAAAAAACGTTTCTTACGCACCTTCGCGCCCTGGATCACCGAAAGTCCGACAGCTCCTAGTCCGAACACAGCAACAGTCTCTCCCTTCTGAACCTTGCACGTGTTCCACACCGCTCCCAACCCCGTCGCCACTCCGCACCCAAACAGACACACCTTATCCAACGGCGCTGAATCATCAATCTTCGCGCAACTAATCTCCGCCAAAACAGCGTACTCCGCCATAGTGCTGCAGCCCATGAAGTGGAATATCTCCTCTCCCTTCTCGTCCCTGAGCCGAGTGGTGCCGTCGGGCATTTTTCCGGCTCCTTGGGTTGAGCGGATTGCGGGGCAGAGGTTCGTTTTCGGGCTCATGCAGAAAATGCAAGACGGTTTAGCGCACTGGGGGGTGTAGCCAGGGATGACCCTGTCGCCTGGTTTGACGGAGAGGACTCCTGCGCGCGGGGGGAGGGGGGTAAAAAAGTTAGAAGGGGGGTAGGACAACGGGAATAATTAATTGATAATAATCTCACCTTCTCCGACACTCTCAACGATGCACCCAGCCTCGTGACCGAGAATACACGGGAAGAGGCCTTCAGGATCAAGCCCGTCAAGCGTGTAAATATCCGTATGACACAAAGCGTTAGCCATGACCTTCACCCTCACCTCTCCCGCCCTGGGAGGATCGACGGTGATGGTCTCCTGCGACGAGCGGCGAGCGAAGCGAGCCGAGGAGGGGAGGGGGGAGTTAGTATAAAATGTGTAAATAGTATGGTTACGAGCGACGAGTGAAGCGAGCCGATTACGTATTCCCAGCTTGTCGTCGTCGTCGTCACTTCGCTCTTCGTTGAACGTAATCAAGTACAAATCCTCGTCGCTTCGCTCCTCGCTGCTCCTCGCTAGTATAAAATGCTCATAGTATAGTTACTCTCACGAATAATTCGCATTCAAAGCCTCATCGCTTTCGCACCTCGCGGGAGCGTTCGCACCTCAGTTAAAGGTATTTTAGGACCGCGGGCAACCATGGCTTTGCATTTGATGGGTTTACCGGTCATGCTGACGTCGATTTCTTCGGTTGCTTGCAGGATTTTTGAGCGCTGCTCTGCTTTTAAGCGTTTGGAGTGGAAGTGAACGTGGTCTGAGACGAAGGTGTTGATGAAGTGATAGGAGTGGTCGTAGCCGGGTTGCATTCGGAGGGTTACTTTTTGTTGGGACATTTCGGCGGCGAGCTTGAAGTTGTTGGGGAGGAGCTGGCCGTCAGTCAGGAACTGATCGGAAGTTCCGACTGCGACGAGCGCAGCGAGTCACAAGAAGATTGATGTTAACGAGTTAGAATTGCGTAGCGGTAATAGAGGCGTCGATATCTAGACTGGAGCTATTAGCGCAGCCGTATGACGATCGAAATTAACGCATTCCCAGCTCGTCGCTTCGCTCCTCGCTGTTCCTCACCGTCGATCAGGATATCGTCGAAGGTTCTACCGTTTTTCTTGACGAGCTCGGTAGCGTCGTACTCCTTCCCAGCGTCGACTGAGGACAGGTAGCCTTCGAACGCCTTCTTCCCCCAAGCTCCTTCAACCGGATTACAAATCGGCGCGAAAGCGCTAACCGCGCAAAAAACCTCCGGGTTCTTCAACGCGATCTGAAGAGCACCGTGCCCGCCCATGCTGTGCCCGAAGATAGAACGAGCGTGGACTCCGCAATTGAAATCGGAGGAGATCAAGGAGGGTAATTCATCGAGGACGTAGGTGTACATGTTGTAGCCTGCCTCCTTCCACTTTGGATTTGTAGCATCAACATAAAACCCGGCATTATGCCCAAAATCCCAACTTTCATCATCACCCTCAACCCTCTTCTGACTACTCGTCCCACAAACAATGAGGCTGACGCCTAAATCCTGAGCGGTTTGAAAGGCGGAGGACGCCTTTTCGATGAAGTTGGAGTCGGTGCAGGTTAGGCCGGAGAGGTAGAAGAGGGCGGGGGGGGATTCGAGGGGGTCGGGGAGGGAGGGTTTGAA
This sequence comes from Triparma laevis f. inornata, assembly GCA_012489335.1. Lineage (NCBI taxonomy): Eukaryota > Bolidophyceae > Parmales > Triparmaceae > Triparma > Triparma laevis. Next base: position 17,072 of record BLQM01000384.1, on the reverse strand, counting down.
GATTGAAAAGAGCATTTCAGAACCGGTGGAGGTGGACGGGTGGGAGCATCTGTAGAGCTGCGGCGGGGGGGGAGGGGAGGGAGAGGGTTAGAGGAGGGGACACGAGGAGGACGCGTTTTTGGGTCGCGTTTTTTCAAGGAAATTGAGCGAGCTTCTTTGTATAGAGGCGGGGCAGTTGCGAGGTCGCGCGCCGGCTTCCTCAGTCTCGAGCGGGCGGCGGGTTCCGCTGGAGAGAGGTGACACTTTTGTCGGCGTGCGATGAACGCGAGGAACGTTTGGCTCAAATTCATTTATCCGCGCGATCGAGAAGGTTATGTTGCACTCACGTTGCCTCCGGCAACAGCAATCGTTGATTTGATGGTGCTGAGCTTCATTTTTAAACGGAGAGAGATGTTTGAGATGATCAAAGTTGAGTCTTCAGATCCAGCATCTGCCTGATAAGTCGATCGTTTTTCTCCCTCTACGAATGATCTCACGATCTGCCCTCCATTCCTAGCAACAACATAGCATCACAGTCAACTGTAATCCCTCCTTTTTGATCCTCTCGCACGCGGAAAATCATTATAAACGCATCTTGGATTTCACTTCCATCCGCGCGCCTCGTCGAAAATGCTGCTCCTCCTGCTCCTGCTCTGCGCCCTGCAGCCGTCAGGTGAGTTCACGTTCGATTCTGGAGATGAGATAGCCAGCTACTCTTCGATTGCGTGTGACATTTGAGCGTTTTCAAAACGCGTTGAGATCGTTGGTTAAAAGTCCATTCGCTGAGGGTGGTCCTGTGAGCACTGAAGTCGTAGCCAGGTAGTGCTGTTCGACCATATCCCTCAACAAAAACCACATTTTTTTAGGCAATATCGAGCTAGATTCTCTAAGCAGATAATTCCTGGGAACTCTCAAATGAACTTTCAAATAAATAATTAAACTCAATGAAAAGTGAACGTTTGGGAATCAAGAAAGCTTTCATCGTGGCACAGCTGATCCTACTACGCTCTCTTTCGGTCTCCGTATCTAAACTACAGCATCCACATTCTCCACCTCTTCTTCTTCTAACACGTCCAAACACCCTGCCCTTCCACCAGTCCCCCTCTCCCTCCCCACCCCCCCCACAAAAAATTACGACGTCCTAATCTTCGGTTCCGGCCCGACCTCCCTCTCCCTCGCCTCCCTCCTAACCTCCTCCTCCTCCCCTCCCACCGTCGCAATCGTCTCCAAGGATTTCTCAAAACCCTGGATCCCAAACTACGGCGCCTGGGAAACCGAATGGTCCACAATCTCCAATTCCTACGATTCAAAAAACGTTAAAAACCTATCAACCCTCGGAGTCGACCACCGTTGGCCTGACACATCCTGTTATTTCAATGAAGGACCACCTTCAGAATCTAGGGTAAATGTAGGAGCTTCTTACATCCGTGTATCAAGGGCAGGTTTAAAAGAGTGTTTTACTGATAATAAAAAGTATTCGGTTGTGGAGGAGAATCATGTCGCGAGGTGTGTTGCTCCTAATGTTTATGAGGATGGGGAGGCGGTGGTTTTTGATGGAGAGTTTACGAGTTTTAAATTGAGTGGAGGTAAGTAATAGCCAACATGAATCGAGACGGAGATCTGCGACGAGCGTAGCGAGGAGCATTAGCGAGCCGAGGACGAACGTCTCCTCGTTAGAATTTACATAATCATGCGTTGTCAGCTCGTCGCTTCGCTCCTCGCTGCGTCTCACCTCCTTGAGCCCCCACCTGCCGGGACCTTGACGTTCGTTAAACTCGCACGCGGAACAGATCACGTGCAGGAGCTCGACGCGAGACTCGGATGGGGCGCATCGCTCGCCAAGAGCGAACGTTGAAGGTGCGTCCACCTTACGCATCTATATTAACACGTTCAAATTCCACGTTCGTTCTTCCAGGTACATCAATATCCGGTAAAATTATAATCGACGGTACAGGCGCAGAATCCACATTAACATTACGCGATAAACGTGAAAATGAAGGTTATCAAATTGCGTATGGTGTGGAAGCGAGCGTGAAGGGGGAAGGGGTTGGAGAGGATAGGGTGGGGGATTATGAGAGGGATAAAATGACGTTGTTTGATTATAGGTGAGCGAAATAACGAAAGGAAGAGAGGTTTCATATAAATTTATTAACAAAGCGAATATTGTCCTCGAACAGAATTGAAAACTTCAAGGAAAAAGATAAAGTCACGAATCAACCTACATTCATGTACGTGATGCCCTTAAAATCCGTAAACAATTCCCCCCGCATCTTCTTCGAAGAAACCTCCCTAGTAGCCCGCCCAGGCGTATCCTTCCGCGCTTGTAAATCTCGTTTACACGAGAGGTTGAAGGGGATGGGGGTGGAGGTTGATGAGGTTTTTGAGGAGGAGTTTTGTTATATTCCTATGGGGGGGGAGGTGGCGAGGAAGGGGCAGAGGATTGTCGCGGTGGGGGCGGCGGGGGGGTTGGTGCATCCGAGTACGGGGTATCAGATTTGTAGGAGGTGAGAGGGAACGTGGGGAGGAGGGAGGAGCTTTAATTTAATTTAATTTTATACTAACGAAAATCTACTCGTCTCGTAACAGTTTGAGCTGCAATTTAATTGTAGCCGAGGCGATTAAGGAAGCGCTCGACCTGAAACTCAAACCGGACGAAAGCGCTGAATTCATCTACGATAAAATCTGGACGGAGGAGCAAATCAAGGTTCGGAATTTCGCTGTTTTCGGAGGGGAATTTTTAATGACTCAGAACGTTGAAGGTGCGTTGTTCATTTCTCACCGTCCTACTTACCAGCAAATACATTCTAACATCGCTCCTCCAAATCGTCAGGCCTAAAAGGTTTCTTCAGCGGATTCTTCAAACTCCCCTACCCCATGTGGCACGGCTTCCTCGCTCAATGGCGTACCCTCCCAAACTCTGAATCCCACGAAAACTGGTGGCGTCGAATGTTCTTCGGCGTTACTTTCTTAACTAAAATTCCACCCAAAACTGGTTTGAACATGGCGAAGGAGATTGTTTTGTATACTTTTAAGACAAAAGATTTGATTCAGAGTGTTACGCCTTTGTTTTCGGGTGTGGAGAAGTTTAAGGAGAGTGGAAGGTTTAGGGGGGAGACGGAGGGAGATGTTGCGTGTAAGAGCGAGGCGAGGGAGATGATTGAGGAAAGTAAGGGGGGTGAAGGTGGGGGGAGATAACGACGAATAATTTCATGTAAAGTTTGGTATTTTTTAACTTTTACAACCCCAATTTAAATGAAATCCAAGAATTTAAAGATAACAATAAGCTCAAGCCTCACGATTCGCAGATCCAATAATCCCCAATGTCCATTGCCAGTAAGTCACTTTAAACGACACTAATCACGAAATTAAGCCCATCAGAGTACACTTTCTACTAATATTTACCCTCCCTTGCGATAACCAGTGTGAATTACGTTGTCTATATTGTTTTAAATCTATCTTGACACCGTCTGTGCCCGTCGGTCGTTGTCCGGTTTTGCTCCTCAAAAATGACTCAATATCGAACACTACCTAACAAACCACACACCTCCACAGCTCCACAAACAACGTCCACGTCCACAAATATGCCCGGCGTACACTGGCCTCCACCTCTATCCATCCCTTCAACCCTCCCAATCGACTCCGCGCCCCCTAAATCCTAACATGTTCTATCACTCAAACCCTCATGAGTTGTCCAGCTTTAGTAACTAAAACAGGATGCACCTACGACAGATGCGCGCTTTCACGCTGGATAAGAGAACACGGTACTGATATTATCGATAAAAATTTAAGATTGACCGTTGATGATTTAGGTAAGAAGAACAATCAGACGTCGCGTCAGCCTGCGGTTGTCGCCGGCTGCGAAAGCTCTCGCGTCGAGACGTTCCCAGGAATAGTATGCTGGATTCTAGCGTAAGTATCGCCCAAAAATAAGGTGGTTTTGGTTGGCGCGCTATTGAAGAAATACGTCCGCTCGCCTTGCTGGACCGTTCAGCTTGGAACGGCGCCACGAGCGTTAACGTACTCGCTTTTTAACACGGATCAACTCGCCAATGATCGTCTCGCAGCGCCGAATTTAGCGGTTAGGGAAATGGTGGAGGATTGGGTGACGAAGAATCACGACGTAGAACGTTACGGACCTTTACCGCCCGCTGAAGAGGTTGAGGAGGAGGAAGTTGAAGAAGTTAAAGAAGTTAAAGAAGAATCGAAAGACGATGCTTACGTTTCCGCGATTGTTGACCGTCCGGTTGACGTGGATCCGTTCGTACCGAATGAAGTTCAAAATTCAACGTCTCAAACAGGTGTCCGCGTGATATCTATCGTACCTCCATCAACGATTTCAGGCGAAAATGGTGAGGGTAGTTTCTTCCGTTTCTGGCCTAACGATCTCACTCGAGCGTTGGGGGGAATGTACTGGAGCGATGTTAGTTCGAGTGAAGAACATGGAGTGCACGTTAAAGGTGGAGGAGGGGTTGTGGGGAGGTGTAGGAATTTGAGGAGTGGGAGGGAGGATGGGGTTGTGTTTTGGGGGGGGAAGAGTGAAGGGGATGCGGGGGTGGGGTGTTTTAATCCTGCGGGGTTCGCGAAGGAAGGGGATTGGGAAATTAACGACGAAGTTGTGCTTTTGGACTTTGAGGAGGAGGCGAGAAACTGCAAGGAGCGAAGCGACGACCTGATAATGCGCTGTTTAGCTGTTATACACCAGTTGCGCAAGTAGCGTCAGTTTCAACGTCGACACCGCTTTCGTCGCTTCTCGTTTCTAACTCGTTATCACCAATCTTCATGCGACTCGCTTTGCTCATCGCAGGCGCTTCAACCATTGGCTGGGCTTGTTTCGTCGTCCGAGGTGGATTTTCCCAAATCACATAAGACTCAACGCCCTCCACCCCCCTCCCCCACTCGACTTCCGTTTCCCCTCATCCTCCCTGTTATTATTCTACTCTCCCTCTCCCCACCCCTAACGTCCTCCGCCCCCATAGGAACTGCATGCACCTCCAACACCGACTGCTCCCCCAACCCCGACGCCATCGGCTACGAGTGCTCCTCCTCCTCCAACTTGTGCGCCTCAATATGCCCTGAGGCGGAGGAAGAAGAATGCGTGGATTTCGCGAATTCGGTTTGGGCGCCAGAGCAATGTAGGTGAGACGCAGCCAGCGAGGAGCGAGGCGACGAGCTCTGGGAATACGATAATTACGGGAGTAATTTATCGGAGTGCAGCAGCTTTAGTCTAAACGCACAAGCCGCTTTCACTCCACCCAATTTCTAATTCGTCAACGTTCAATCTGTAAATGCGAACTCGCTACCACGTTACGTCGCAGATGTCGTAGACGTCGTCTAGCTACGTGCGATGACGGAGTGCAGAACGGAGACGAACAAGCAGTTGACTGCGGTGGAACCACCTGCGACCCTTGCTCCGTCGGTGAAGTATTATACACGGAACTCAGGGGAGGTGACGCAGGACTTGGTTTGGGTTGGGTTGCTTCAAAAATCGACTGCCTATCAATTGGTATGACGTTACCTGTTATACACTCGCAGGAGAGGTTAGATGAGTTGTATGAGCATGTAGATTCTACTGTTATTTGGATTGGGTTGACTGACTCGGAGGAGGAAGGGGAGTATGTTTGGGTTGATGGGAGTAGTTTGACGTTTGAGAATTGGGGTGAAGGGGAGCCGAAAAATAACCAGATTAATAAGGTGAGGGAGATACGAGGAGCGTTGAATTCTTCGACGATTATTTTGAACTTGTCGCGTGAATTCGTCGACAATTATTTTTTAATTCGGTCTCGCGTTGTACGCTCGCCACCAAAACAACCTCAGGACTACACAACCATGGACGCTGAAGGAACTTGGAACACCGTCAAAAGCGCCTCAATGGATAGGATGTTCGTCTGCGAGGGTCCCCCCACACACGAGTACTTTACCAACTCCCCCACCCTCTCCCCCACCCTCTCCCCCACCCTCTCCACGACTCTCTCCCCAACGACTCTCTCCCTAACTCCTTCTCCTACGGTATCTCCTACAGTCCTCCCCCTCTGCAACGCGTGGTGCATGAACAAGCTTCACCCTTCTCCCTCTCGTCGACTCGCAGCAAACTTCAAATGCGATCGCTGGAACCGCTGCGAAGTTAGAGAGTGCGTGGACTATAGGTATATACTGAATCAGTGCGCTTTCATGGATGGCGTTGATTGCATATTCGATGGAGAGGTGCGTTAATTTAGCGAGTTACGATATTAGAAGCACTTTATACTAACTCGTCACTTCACCTCTCGCTTTTGCTTCGTCCTCGTCTCGCTTCGCTTGCCGCTCCTCGCTACGCTCGCCGCAGGAGTGGGGAAAGATCCAGAACGAGTGCTTGAACAGCAAATGCTCTGCGTCGTCCAACTGCGACGCCAACGACGTGTCCATGATCGAGCAAACGACGGCAGCCGTGAGAGTCAACATCACCTTTGCGGACCTGCCCATAAGTTCCGTCACGGCCACCTCCCTAAGCTCCATTTCGATCGGCCTCGCTAAAACACTCAAGTCGCTCAACATCAGCAACGACGACGTCTCCGCCACCTACGTCAATTCCATCAGCATCGAAAACCTGCTTCGCCCGGAACGGGAGGATCGCCGTCGCCTCGCCGACGACGAGACCGAGATTTCCTTTGCTATCGCCGCGGAGGTCTACGACGTGGAGGTCAACCCTTTGGTCGACCCCGCTGTGGCGCTGGCGAAGACGGATGCTGTGTTGGAGATGATCGAGGCAGCGGCCGAAGACGGCAGTCTGGCGGAGAAGATCAAGGCGGTCAACGCTCTCGTCGACAACGACGCCGCGGTAAATGCCATGTTCTTGGTAGAAGAAAATGCCGTGGTTGGCAGAACAAGCTTGATCACCGCGAAGATCATGACCCACTCCTACGAAGCCGAGGTGAGAAACTGCGAGGACGAAGCCCAGGGAGGAGCGAAGCGACAATGTATTCGTGATATTTCAGCTCGTCGCCCCACTCCTCGCTTCGCTATCTCAACCACTTACACGCCCGCTTCGTTCGCTGCTCCTCGCTACGCTCGTCGCAGTTCGACCCAGAGAAGTACCTCGAGGACTTCGAGGGTCCACCCCCCGTGGACACGGCGACAATGGCCGCTTTGGGAGCTGCAGCGGGCGCTGCCGTGGGAGCGGCCGTTGCTGGTTCGGTTGCTGATTCTGTAGGAAGCTCCGTGGGCGCAAGCGCTGGCGGGGCCGCCGGCGGTGGAGGGGGTGGAGGTGGAGGGGGAGGGGGCGATATGATCAGCATGATTTTCGCCGTGCAGTAGTTCGTCTCCCTGACCAGCCAGCTGGACCTTCCCGACGCGCACTCCAGTTTTAGGGATCTCGGAAGTGGCTTCGCGTGGGCGAACTTTCAGTTCAAGCTGCCGTTCAAAATCGGCGACCCCGAGTGCCAGGCTCCCGACCCGACCGGCGAGGTGGTCGTTCTCGAGCCCGGAGAGGAGGAAGTGCGCGAGAATCCTCTCACGACGTATTTAAGGTCGTTGGACATGTCGGCCGAGGAAGTGAGAAGACCCGAGGATGAAGCTCTGTTCGATCAAAAGATCTTCATACTAACTCGTCGCTTCGCTCGTCGCAGATGTTCCTGGGCAACTTCCTGGCGGGGGTGAGTGGCGCATTCATCTTCATCTTTCTGCATAAACAGATTCTGAGGCTACTGAACGCCCGCATGAAGAAGATGAACGCCGACTTCACGCCACCGGCGGTGCTAATGTTCCCTGCTCCCGAGATAATCCTCTTCATGATGTATTACAACGGCATCGTCCAGTCATCTCTCGTCGTCGTGGACGCCCCGTGCGTTGGCCCCTTCTTCAGGGTGTTTGGAGGGCTGGTGTGTGCTTCCGTAATCGCCGTAATCGCGATGATGATGATGCAGATCCGCTCAATTCTCAGCGACGGGCACGTGCACGGAGGCAAGAGCAAAAACGACTTCGGCTCTTTAAACCCGCACCTGACGTTCGAGCACAAGTTCGAGAACGGCCACCTGACCGTGGGGCGGTACAAGAAGGCCCTAACCATGAAGGGAATGGGCAAGAGCGGGAAATGGAAGGCCGGCGATACTGTGGGCAAGATAGCAATGGTGAGAAGACGCGAGGACGAAGCAAAGCCCATTCAAAAGTTCTTTCTTCATTCTAACTCGTTGTTACTTCGGTCCTCGCAGGCATCGCTCAGCTCCCTTTTCAAGAAGTTCGGCGCAACCGGGCTCACGTTCTACTTCATCAACATCATCCGCAAGACGCTCTTCACGATCTTCCTCACTGTGATCCCCTAGATCATGTCCGAGAAGCAGTCGGGGCCCGTCCAGCTCTTCCTGAGGTGAGAAACTGCGAGGAGCGAAGCCACGAGTTGGGAATGCGTCAATTCCGTTCGTTATTCGACTGCGTTAGTAGCTCCAGTCTAGATATCGACGCCACTATCACCGCCACGCAATTCTAACTAGTTAACGCCAATCTTCTTGCGACTCGCTGCGCTCGTCGCAGCCTCGGGGTCAGTCTGATCGAGTGCGCCTACATCGCGGCCAATTTACCGTACTTGAAATTGAGCGACAACCTCAACGAGATCAACGTGCTGGCCACCCAAATTGGCGTGTTGGTGCCACCCGCTCTCGGATTCCTCGGAATTCTCAGCTGGGAAAACGTTCAAATTGCCATGGCGTCGCTGTCGTTCGGTAGCATCGGGTACGTGGTCATGAGACAGATGAAGGCGTTGATCGTGGACCCTATTTTGAACTGCTTTAACACCGTCAAAAGCAGTGTCATCGTCCCGCTAACGGACGTGGTCGGTGACATCGAGCTCCCCTCAATCGACCTGCCCGAGAACAAGCTCACGGAGCTCTTGGAGACGGTGGGCAAGGTGAGCTACCACGAGGACGAAGCTAAGCGAAAACACAATTCTAACCCGTCAACTTCAATCTTCATAACAGATCGCCAAGGGGGCCGTCGAGGAGGCGGCTACGATGCTTAATGGGAAGGTGGCGGACCTCATCAAGGATGCCTTAGTTACATACAAGGACACCTTTAAGGTAAGAATCGACCACGATATTTATCCGAGTAATCCGGCTGCTTGGTAGCCTTAGACTACATGCTCAAGCCACTTTCGTCGCTTCTCGTTTCTTACTCATCAACAACAATCTCCATGCGACTCGCTTCGCTCATCGCAGGATACGACAGCTAACCTCTTAGCGGATTCACCGATGGACGTCATCCCAAACCTAGTGGAGGTGGAAAAGGAGGCCCACGCAGCCGCTGTCAAGGCCGCTTGCGAGATGCTGAGCGCGGGCAAGAATGAAGCTACGGATTCAGCGCACCATCTGACCGACGTCCACGAACAAGTTATGAAGATGAAGGACATGTTGAAGGAAATGGTAATGGAGTTTTGCGAAAATGACCTAGTTCCCGCCGTGAAAGAGAAGATCAGCGAGGCCACTGATGGGGCTGCGTCAATGCTCGGCGGAGAGAGGCTCACCAAGTTGGTGGCATCGAAGTTCGAGGCAGCCGTGCCGCCCATTATTGACAAGCTCATGGATATGGAGTTCGACCCTTCGCACGCTAGGGAGGCTCTATCGCACGCTAGGGAGCATCTAGACGACCTCAAGGTTAATGTTAGGGCCGGCGCAATGGACATGACGAGGGAGCTGGCAGCAGGCGTTGCGGGAGATCTCGTTGACGACCTGAAGGGCATGCTGCCCGACATGGAGGACATGCTGCCCGAGGGCGTTGATATGAGTCAGTTCCAGGATGCGATGGGCAAGGCGAACGCGGTTCTCCAGGAGGTGGCGGGGACCTCGTTGGAGGATGTGGGGGCGCGGATTCAGGTGATGGTGACGGGGCATGGGGTCGCCTTTAAGGAGGCCGTGGAGAATGCGCTCAACAAAAACGGAGGTGATCCGAGGGCAGCCTATGAGGCCGGTTTGGCGACCGCCACGGAAGATTTCGGCAGTCTGCCTTCTTCTTCTTCCTTCTCTGTGCCGGACGAGGAAGAGAGAGAAAAGCTCAAGGAACAAGTTGAAGAGGTGGTGGAAAATAAAGTGCACGAGTACATCGAAAAAATCAAGAGGAAGATCAGAAAGTTTGTCCGGAAATTCGTGCAGGAGGAGATCGTGCCGAAGATGGTGGAGGGGGTGAAGAAGGCCGTGCCAGACGTGGACTGGCTGCCGATGGACAAACTGGAAGGCGTGCAGGTGCGGCTCGTGGAGAGAGGAATCGAAGCGGCGACGGACAAGATGGTGGACATCGCCTTCGACCCAAGGTCGGCCGGAGCCCAGATCGAGGGGATGAAGGCCGGAGTCGTGTTGGAAGTGGAGGCGAAAAAAAGGGAAGTGGAGGAGCGGGCGGAGCTCAGAGTGGAGAAAATGAGAGATGTTGAGGATACGGATGAGGATGCAGATGATAATGAATAAAGAGGGTTGGTTAGGGTTGAAGTGTAAAGAAATAGAACGTAGGAACGTATACGTATTTGTTTAAGAATATTCCATTACCTGGGTATCGAAGCTTTTTATTTTTGCTTAGGATGCAGCGTCTACTAGAAAGAGGTTACGTACAGCACTCCTTAAATTTTAAAGAACTCGTATTTCCTCAGGACCGTTATAAATCGTCCCAATTGTGAAGCTGATAACGTGTGCTAAGGTTCGCGACGTAACCTCGTAGCCATTCCTGTGGAAAGTGCTTGAGAAGTGCTTGAAGGCGAGGGACTATTCGACATATCCCTAACGAAATCAACTTATTTTCGGGCAATACGACCTAGAATCTGATAGCAGAGGAATCCTGGGAACTTCGCGAGACGTTATCAAGGTGTGCTGAAGAAGTATTTTGGAGAGGAAGTCCTCAATATTATCTTCGGAGAACCTAGAAGGGGAATAAACCTGCACTTTAAGCATGACGTAACTCGAGAATCACATCATCAAGGAGGGCTTTACCTCTTGAATGCCACAGAACTATTCAAACGCTCAAGTCAATCTATCAGATCGTGGGCAGGATTTCCGGGAAAAACAAGAGAAAATTCCATCTGTCGACTTAAGTCATCCCTCTTCCCTCCTACCGCCTATTTCACAATTTAAAACACACCAGGCCCTAAAAACTTCTTGAAATCCTCATTTGGAATCTCAGCCCCATCGCCTTCAGTCAGATGAGAGACAGCAGCTTCACCATTAACTCTCAACACAAAAAGTTCGATCTAGGCTGCTCACAAATGCAAAAGTGTCACAGAACTTCTCAAGGAGCTTCGCTCTAAGTTCTTCGTCAAACTTCTCAAATTCCTCCTTCCTAATCTCTGCCGCATCGCCTTTAGTCAAATGAGAAACTGCAGCTACACCATTGACTCTCAACTTTAACAAAGTTCGCTCGAGGTTGCTCACAAACGCGAAAGCGTCCTGGAATTTCTCAAGGAGCTCAACTCTAGTTTTCTCATCTAACTTCTCAAACTCCTCATTCGGAATCTTCGCCGCATCGCTTTCGTTCATTTGGTTCATGGCAGCCTTGCGATCTAGTCTTAAAAACTCCAATATCCGTTCAAGGTTGCTAAACCCGACTGTACGGAACTTCTCAAGAAGCTTCGCCCTAATCATCTCGGAATACTGGTTAAATCCCTGTTTGGTCATTTCCTCTGCTTCCTCTTTGGTCATCGAAGCAACCGCCTTGTCTGGGTTACGTCTTAATGCTGATCCTCTTCTCCACCTTTTGAACACCTTCCAGGCACCTCTAGCGAGTTGGTCCGGCCTAATTACGCACAGAAGAGTCACCATCGTCACGCTTGCGAATAAATTAAGAACAACTGCAAGCCGAAGCTCATCTCCGGCCAAGACGCCCTCTTCAATTAGAGCAGCCTCTGCACAAAGAGATGAGTTAGAATTGCCGTCTCATCACAATGTATCGCGTCCCGCCGCTCACCTAAACACGTAACAAACGTAGTCAATCTCGCCAAGATGTCGATGCCGTCCTCGACGCGATCCCAATAAGGCCTGCATAGCTCGCCAGCCAGCCGGTTCCAGCTACTGCAACAGCAAACTATGACGACGCCTGCACTAAAACGATGAGGGCGAGCAAGGCTTTCTCGAACATCAAGACGATCTTCCAGAACCAGTACTAGAACCAGTACTGCGACGAGCGAAGCGAGTCGCATGAAGATTGGTGCAAACGAGTTAGAAGTGGGTAGTGTAGAAAGAGGGCTCCTCACGACTACGTACCTTCTCCTCGTACGGCTATAAGCACCGCGGCGACCGAAGCCTTTTACCCAGGTGTATCCCTTGAGAGTCTATATAAGTATCGGGCACTTGGTAAATAACCATTGCCATTAACTCCCTCTATAGAGGTGACGTCGTTTATCTTACTCTCGAGAGCCTCCCTTCTGAAAACGTCGAGGCAGTCCTTGTAGGACTGCCCATCGGCCACCTCATTGACGGCGGCCTTGACTGACACCGCGCTGCCCCGTAGTCTCCAGAGCGGCACGAAGACGTAGCAAAGCAGAAGAAATCCGCCGAATAATTTTTCGACCGTTGCTTCTGCGACGAGCAGCCTCGTACACGCTGAGACTGTGTAAAGGACGTGTTAGTTTTGACATCAAATAAAACAAATTTCGTAACTTCTCTCACCTCCGGACAAGTAGGCGACCGTGTAAGAGAAGAGAAAAAAGAACATCTGGTTACCCTGCCGTATCTTCGCAAAGTCCTCATTCGCCGAGTCCGCGATCCCAGTCTCCCTCCAGAGGTACTCTTGGTGGAGGAAGCTCAAAAAGCTCAAACCCGAGAGTACAAGAATAAACGCGCCGAACAAGTTGTTCTCGATCCAACCTGCGGCGATGCTCGAAAAGAAAAGAACAATAAGTGTGATAGAGCCAAGACCCGCCGAAGTAAAGCCTGCTCTCCCGAACTTGAACGCTTTTGACTTTGAATCAAAGGTCTTTCCCATAGAGCTGCTTGAGAACAAAATGCCTTTGTCGCCCATCCAATAAAAGCCAAAGTACGCCCTCTCGCGATAAAGCCCCGCGTCAAAATCATAGATTAACCACGCCAGAAACAGTCCCAACGCGATCAAAATACCCCCCCCCCATTCCCCCGAACACCCCAAAGTCCAACCCAATGCTTCAATCCACTCGAACCACTTCTTGAACTGCAGCGGCCGCTCCAGCGCACTAACCATACCAAAATTCTGCGCGAAACTAATACCTATGGTAAGATGCTCAAGAGGCACTGCGATGAGCGAAGCGAGTCACACGAAGATTGACGTTAACGAGTTAGAATTGCGTAGCAGTGATAGTGGCATCGATATCAAGACTGACGCAACTGATGCAGACTCATTGCGACCGTAATTGTTGCATTTGTAGCTCGTTGCTTCGTTCCTCGCAGCTTCTCACCTCCGCCGTCCATGAGCTTCCCGAGCGCCTCCATATTTACCACTTCCTTGGCATCCCCTCGCCCTCCTAACCCCTTGCCCGCAATTCCTTTCGTCTGCTCCTCTAAATGCAAGGAGAATATTCTTTCACTACGCTCGGCGTACAAGGGGTTGGGAGTGCGACCAAGCTCTAGGTCCTTTTGTCCTCGGGCGTGGAGGTTTTACTTTTACGATCGGAGGGGCACTTGAACGCTATCAGGGATAGTCTTCTTTCGCTGGTTGCCCTCTCAAGGTGGGGTGCGGGGGCTAGCCGCACGTTCGAGCTATGCCCACCCCCTCTCAAGGCGGGGTGCGGGGGCTAGCCGCACGTACGAGCTACGCTCCTGCAACATCTCAGCGCCGCGCCTGCCCCTATGTCTTGGAATTTCTCGGGGGAGGCTCTCTCCGATCACTTAGAGTACGAAACTCGGCGTTTGAGGCTATTAGAAAAGGGTCCCGAGTCACTGCAACTTATATTTTGACGATCGATCAACGTTAGCTGAATCCCGCCAAGTTCTGGAAATCGAAATCGAATATTGCAGTGCTCCTCTTCTCGTCAACTTCCAGCGCCACAAACTCCCCACAGTCACTTCACCAGTCCACTTTACCCCATCCACGCTTTCCCCAACCCGCTCCGCGCGCGAGGAACACTCCAAAGGAAGGTCTCTCAATTTTACTCCCGCCCCTCTCCCTCCTTTCCCCCTTTCCTGCCCTCACGTAACGCCCACCGGCCCCTGTCTCGGCAACCTCACCTCCTTCTGAAATTACCACGCCGCCCCTTATTTCTTAACTCCGTCATACGTATATAGCCAGTAGAGTCAGACAACAAGCATATCCAAATTATCCGAAAAGGCTCCTCGCCCCCAAATGTCCTCCTCCTTTTCGCCAAATGGCGCTCCAACAAACCAGTCGTCTGACCCCGGTGCCCCTTCAAATCTGCCCGTCTCGCTTCAGTCAACAACGACGTCCTCTAGCGCTCCCTTGAACCAAAATCAACTAGGCCCCTCCTCGTCGGCATCGCAAGGCAACTCCCAAAACACATCCATGCGCCCTCGCCGCACCTCCAAAGGCTCCTCCGACCCGGACTTCCACTTCACGCCCTTAACTCGCGACGTCCGCACAACCTCCCTACCTCCCTCAAGCTCCTCCTCCTCTGGTGGTAACCCTCCCGCCCCTCCCCCCGGCGGCAACACTCCCAGCTACGTCAACCTCGGCTACTCCGCCGCCCAAACCGCCATCCACAGTTCCCAATACTCCAACTCCCTAAAACGCTCCGGCTCCTCAAACTCCCTCAGCGCCTCCCCTGGACTAGGACCTAAGAGCGCCGCTGATAGCACGAGCAACCCGTTTCCGAGGAAACTTATGGAGATGCTGACAAAGGAAGATGAGAGTATTGTCACGTGGTTACCTCAGGGGAACGCTTTTTGCGTTAGGAATTCGGAGAGGTGAGAATGAACCGCAAACGTGTAAATTAGAAACCCAAAAAGTAAATAATAATAATAATAATAATAACCTCTAACAACCCCAACACCCCCTCCCTCACAGATTTGTCTCCGAAATCCTCCCCCAATACTTCCGTCACACGAAGCTAACATCCTTCCAACGTCAGCTGAACCTGTACGGGTTTCGGAGGATTACGAAGGGACCGGATAGTGGGGCATACAGGCACGACTTCTTTTTGAGGGATCAGCCGGAGCTTTGTTTGCAGATGAAGAGGACGAAGCAGAAGGGAAGCCCGCAGGTGGGAAATTATTAGCGACGAGCGCACTTCACGCTTCTTCCCTTCCTTCATTTCTAACCCTCTCCCCACCCCACCCCTCTCTCCAGCTCCGACCCTCCCCCCGCCTCCCTGGGTCGTCGGTCCACGTGTCGCACTCCATCGGAATCCCGTCAAACCAACGCGCCTCCCCTACCGACCGCGATTTGGCGTCCTCCCCCTCTGGCTTCGACCTGGACGGCGGCCACTACGGGCAGCACCGTCCCATCTCCCCCGGCATGCACCTCCCCCAAGCCGCCTTCTCCGCCCCCGCTGCCGGAGGCCACGGCATGATGCACTACGAAGCCGCCATGCGCCGAGCCCACCAATTCGGCAACGCCTCCAACTTCCCCAACTCCCCCTCCTTCCCCACCCACCCC
Source organism: Triparma laevis f. inornata (assembly GCA_012489335.1). Lineage (NCBI taxonomy): Eukaryota > Bolidophyceae > Parmales > Triparmaceae > Triparma > Triparma laevis. The sequence goes on along the minus strand of BLQM01000384.1, from coordinate 1,571 downwards.
TCCCCCTCCCAACCCATGACAGCCCTCGGTATGATGCACCCCCCAACCCATCCCCCCTCCCTCAGCACCCCCACCTCCGTCCTCTCCTCCTCCATGCTCGCCCGCAACGCCTTCAACTTCTCCGCCTTCGAACACCAACAACGCATGCAATCAGAAATAAGATCTCGAGAAATACAAGCGCAAGACCTATACGATCGAGAGAGGCAGGCGAGCGCGCTAGCGAGCGCAGGGGATTACGCGGAGGAGGTTAAGAAGAGGACGGAGAGCGGAGATGGGAGCGGGGGAGGAATGGGAATGGGAATGGGAATGGGAATGGGACCGCCGGATTTGAGGTGGAATATTAGTACGGGAGATCAGATTGGAGGGTTGGAGCAGCAGGTGAGCGAGAACTACGGCGGTCATCGTCACAATCAATCTCCATCGATTATTCCTCTTTCTAACCCGGCTCGCTTCGCTCGCCCCCCCCCCACACACACAGCTAAAAGAATCCTCCTCAGGAAACTCCCTCTCTCTCGGCGGCAGCCTCACCCGGTCCACCTCCATCCAATCCACCGGCCCCCTCCCCCTCGACTCTTCCTCCGTCCAACCTATGGGAATCGGTGACCCCTCCATCCAACTCGACGACATGGAACTAGACTTCGCCAACATGTTCTCCAACGAGGACTTCGTCTCCCATGAAGGAGGCTGGTCACCCGCCGACCTCAACTCCGACCTCCCTACAAACAAGGACAACGGAAGAAACCCACCTAATACGACGAGAGAAGTTGGAAGCAACAACTTCAATATCAACGTTAATAGTGAAGCGGCGGAATTAACAGCTGACCCTGAAAAACGGTGAATGAAAAGTAGGTGCAAAACAAGATATAAAGTTTTATATTATTTGTGAAATTTTTTGTTCAATGTTCTATTTCTTTTACGCTAATTTGACCTGTAAGAAAATCCCGCCAATCGGCCTAGTAGTTCCAGTACCCTAATTTACCCTAATTTACCCTAATTTACCCTGATTATAGAAATAGTCGATAATGTTAATTAGGGACTTGGTCTAAATCGTAATTTATATCAACGAAACCCCACTAATTCTATTTCGTACACTGCAACATACCTTAAAAACTCTTATTGTTCATCCTCAGTTCATCTTCAGCCGGAGCCACAATCGCAAACTTAATCGTGGCCAGCACCTCATAAATCTCATGCCGGAGCCACGAACCCAAGTTTACTCGGAGCAGCGAACTCGGGTTTTTGATAATAACATTTCGCATATGAGCCTAAAAGATCTCATGCCGGAGCCACCATCCCAAGCTTACTCAGCGCAGCAAGATCGAAATTTAATAATAACTTTTCGCATCCCACCTTCAAGTGAGCTTTGGTTTTTGCACATAACTATTTGAGGTTAGGGTTATGGTTATGGTTATGGTTATGGTTATGGTTATGGTTATGGTTAGGGTTATGGTTATGGTTATGGTTATGGTTATGGTTTAGGGTTAGGGTTAGGGTTAGGGTTAGGGTTAGGGTTAGGGTTAGGGTTAGGGTTAGGGTTAGGGTTAGGGTTAGGGTTAGGGTTAGGGTTAGGG
>BLQM01000383.1:45703-57960 GCA_012489335.1 Triparma laevis f. inornata | reverse complement strand
CATAACCATAACCATAGCCATAAACATAACCCTAACCCAGTCATTGTAGTCGTCAATTTCACTGCCTCTGCTCTCTTGTTTTTCCCCTCCCCATTCTCCTTCTATTCGTTCTCCCTGCCGTGCTTTCTATATCTTTTTTTAGGCGTCTACCCAGTAGAACATCGACAGGCTACAGGCTTATACATTCGTGATCGTAGATTTCGAGAAATTGACTGCTAACTTTTCTCAGCTTTTCCTTCCTCAATTTCAGTCTCATCAATTTCTTCTCCCCACACGCAACCCCGAAATTTGTCACGCTTTCTACGTACCTCACTTGGCCCTCCTTAATCACTTCAATACATATAAAATTGTCCTAAGAAAGTAATCTAGCCCATTTTCTGCCGAACCCTGAGCGGCCGCATTCACTTCATTGTCCTCCTCTGCTACGCTTCCTTCGATTTACGCCACCACACTAAACACCTTCGCTGATCCAGTATGCCGAAGAATAAACACCGGCCCCTCTCCACCTCCGAAGACGACGACACCACTGATCTCCGTCCTTCCAGTTCTACCTCCGCCGCTGGAATGATGGCGGGTGAGAACAACGAGGAGCGGCTAGCGAAGCGAGCCGAAGACGAAGTCCGGGCGAGGAACGAAGCGACTTGATGAAGCTACCTTGGAGCGTGCATCGAAGCCACATCGAAGACAGCCGAGGAGTGAAGCAACGAGATGAATCTACGTTGGAGCGGGCATCGTGTTGGAGCGTACATCGTTGCTTGCATTGTTGCTTGCATCGTTGCTTGCATCATTGCTTGCATCGTTGCTTGCATCATTGCTTGCATCGTTGCTTGCATCATTGCTTGCATCATTGCTTGCATCATTGCTTGCATCATTGCTTGCAATGTTGTATGCATCGTTGCTCGTCATTGCTCTTTCTAACTCGCTCGCCGTTGCTTCGCTCCTCGCTGTCACTCCTCGCTGTTGCTCCGCTCAGGTCCTCTAGATTCGTACTCCACTCCCTCCGGATCAATCCTCCCCTTAAAACGTTCGACAATAATGATAATCTCTCTCGTACTCATCCTAACGATAATCCCAACCGTAATCCTCTCAAATCCTACCAGCAACCTCAGCTCTCAACCTCAACCGCAACCCGTAAAAATAGCCTACGGCTCCTGCACCTCCTACAGCATGGAGTCCCTCCCCCTCCTCTCCCTAATAACCCGAACCAACCCCACCCACTTCATCTGGCTCGGCGACGTCCTCTACCTCGACGATCCCATAACCGACTGCAACTCCCCCACCTACCTCGAATCCTGCGGCTGCCAAAACACCGATTTCATAAGAATACCACCTCACTCGTGTTACTCGGGAGACGCGGAACACGCGAGGTTCATGTGGGAGTTTTTCAGGGAGACAGAGTGGGTTAATCATTTCGTGGAGTATTTTAAATCCATTAAGAAGACGGAGGAGGATTATAGGATGATAGGGGTTTACGATGATCATGATTTCGGTTGGAATAATGGGAATAGGAGAATGCCGGAGAAGCAGATATTCAAGGAGATGTTCCTTGATTTTCTTGATGTTCCTAACGATTCAATTCGACGAAGACACCTTGAAGGGGTTCAGGATCACGTTGTTATCTCGGATGATATTGAGGTGAGAAGCCGCGAGGAGCGAAGCGACGAGATACCAACATGATATTTAAGCAAGTTATCTGGATGCGCTGATAGCCTTAGGCTGAATACACAAGCTGTTTGAGGAGTTGAACCCGCAATTCTCATTTCTAACACGTTAATGCTCGTCGCTACGCTCGTCGCAGGTTTGGCTGCTTGACGAAAGATGGTATAGAGATCCTATGCCGTGTGAGATTAGGAGGGATTGGTGTTTGCATGACGTTCTCCCGAACGTGGATCATAATAAACACGGTTGGTGTGAGGATTACGTTAATCAGGGCGGTTGCTGCGGAGCTGACGAAGCCATCTACGATGGAGTTTGCAAGAACATGTCCACAGACGACGAATACTTCAGTGCGGCATGCGACCACACTCACGAGGACTTCGGACGATACAACTTCGTGGTCAATGAGAACAACAACGGGGTCGTTCAAGGGGAAGCTGAGGACTCGCCCTTCTGCAGCATGCTCGGAAGGAACCAGCGAGAATGGTTGAAAAAATCGTTACGAGAGAGCAGCGCGAAGATCAAGATCGTCGCCTCGGGCAGCGTTCTGCTCGCTCAACCGAACTGGTCGGGGAGCGAGGGACATTGCTCGAGCGACGACTGGGACTGTTACGGCGTCGAGCAGAAGGTAAGCGTTGAAACAAAACGATTTGAAAAATGATTTGAATCGACAAAACACAAAACGCAAACAAAACAAAACGATTGAACGAGATGCACTCCTACTTCATTCTAACGCACGATCGCTTCGCTCGCCACTTCACTCGCAGTGGCTCCTCAACCTCCTCACTTCGAACGACGTCTCCGGTCCCACCGGCTGCCAGCCCATCGTCCTAACGGGCGACTACCACTTCGGCGACATCAAGACCGCCTGCGGCGGTCCCGACACCCTTTACGGCGCCTCCCTCGGAATCGACCTCAGCCCTCCCAACTGCGTCGTCCAACACATGGCCTCAGGAATGACCCACACCACCGCCGCAACCTACCACGACTGCGATCACCCCTCCTTCCTAAAAGACCACAGCGGCCTCCGCGAAGAAGCAGGACAGGACGAGTGCAGCATCATCACCGGACCAAACTGGGGGGAAATCGTTTACGATGGCCATAAGAAATTGAGCATACGAAGCAGGGGAGAAGACGGGGAAATCGTCACGGAGACGGAGCTCGACGTTTCGGACCAGTGCAAGCGAACGGGGGGGAAGACGTATCACCTCGGCTAATAAGAAAAAGTACTTTTTCGGTTAATGAAAATTTATAAAATTACAATTTTAAGCTTCCGCGCCTTTCCATTTCTCTCACGAATTCCTCTGCGTCGACCACTCCCCCCTCGTTCATCCCCGCTGGCGCCACCTTACTCAAAACGATTTTCCTCCTGACAACATCAAGGCCGCCAGCCGCCAGAAGCTTGATTGCGCTATTCCTTCTTTCCGGTTGACGTACAGCCACAACTCTGGTTTCGTCTTCCTCGTTACTTTTCGCTTCACCCTCGCCACCCTCTCTCCTCGCCGACTTCTTCGGAATCATTTCCTCTGGCACGCTCAACTTCCACTCGTCAGTAAACCACTCCGGCTTCTCTCTCTCCCAGGTCCACCACCCAGCCTTGATCCACACCTCAATCTTAACTCGGATTGGATTCCAATGCTTTTCCATACTCGAAAACACGTCAGCTTTCATAACATCGGTGCCCTCTAAAAAGTTCCTCCTGGTCATTTGAACGCCTGTTTCGACGTTGAAGAAAGTATGCCTGTCGGCGTTTGAAATAGTTTGGTAAAAAACGAGCCGCACACCATAGCTCCGCGCAGCCGATCTATCTACCTACACCAGAGCCCCACTCATAGGTGGCACCGACCTCATTTGTTCCCGCAGAAAGCTAAAAATTCGTTCGAGCAAATTGAACCTGGCGATCTTCCTAGAAAAGCATTGAGCCCGAATCTGTCATCAAAACGAAAAATAAAAGCCCAACCCCAGCCAAAAATTAATTTATACAAAAGAACGAGAGGTTCAACAATTTTTTTAGTACGCCTCTTGCCCCTTCGCCAGCGCCTGCCTGCTCTTCCTCTCCTTCAGAAGGACTTTAGCGATCTTGTCGCTCTCACCTCTCAAATTATTGTACAAGCTCGTCGCCAGCATGTTATCATTCTGGCATAGGCTGCGCTCTAGCTTGGGGATCGTTTGCGCCATAATGGTCTTTCCGGTGTCGCTCTTGACGACTCTCTTGGCGACCTGTTGGAATTCTCCCCCTCTGGCCTTGGTCAGCCACCTCTTGAGCTGTTCGTGCGACCACTTGATTGGCATGATAACGGTCCTCGTCGGCTTCTCCGCTCCTCCTCCTCCTCCGCCGCTTCCCTGGGCCACCAGCATTTCTTGCAGCTTGTGCGCCTGCATGACTTGCTCTGTCTCTATTTCTTCTACGTCCTTTTCCGTTCCCACGATGGTGGACACCGTCTTTAGCGTTTCCATGGTGTGCTCCGTGTCGGTCGCGTTCGGGGCGGCGGTGGCAATGATGCTCAGCAGCGCCGTGTCCCTCTCGAAGGACTCCCTCAGCACCCTCGTGAGCAGGCTGCTCCTGTACGGAATGAAGGTGTTGGGTTTCTCCAGGATCTCGCACCTGGCGCGGATGCAGTTCTTCAAGGCCCAGAGCGAGTTGTTGATCTCTGCGCTCTCCTTCTGGCGCGCCTTGTCGTGGTACATGCTGTCGTTTCGCCTCTCACTTCCGGCGCAGTCGATGAGCGTCAGCACGCCCCTCTTCTTTGAGCCCCTCTCCCCCTTGCGCAGCAGCGTGATCTGCAGGACCGCGTGGGACCTCGAACTCGTGCCGTTCACGTCCGTCGCCTCCGTCGCCCTGCGGCTCTTGCCCACCGAAATGTACTTGAGCATTTGCTCCGTCGAAGTGACTTCGAGTTCCGCCGCCCCCTTCCACTTGACGGTGACCACGGGTCCGTTCGCCCCGCCGTTCTTGGCGACTCCGAGATCCGACGGATCCAAGCCCATCTGCAAGCCCGTTTGCTTATCCACCCTCAGCATGTCCGGATACTCGCCCGCCAGCCTCGCCAAGGCCATCGAAGCCGCCTCGCCCGAGTTCATCAGGACCAGGACGTAGCTCCCCTTGTCTCCTCCCATTTTCAGCGACTTTTCCATTTCTATCATCTTCTTGACCCCGAACTCCTCGAAGTCCGCCCTAATCCTCCCCGTCGGCAGGTCGCTCTTGTTGTTGACTAGTAGGAGCGATTCCCCCACATCGAGCTGTTGGGGGGTGAAGAGAGCGTGGGTTAGGGTTAGAACGATGGCGTGATAACTAGACGAGTTCTTTTCTCTCACCTCCTGCTCCTCCGCTCCACCAGCCTCCTCCTCCTTCACCTCATCAACCGAGTGTCCCATCCCCATAATCTCATCTACAATCTTAACCGCCGCCCCCTGCTTCCTCCCCAACAAATCCACCGCCTTCTTCCCCGCCAGCTCAATAAACTTCAACGCAACAGTAAACTCCTCCCCCCTCTCCTCCTCCCTCCCAATCAAATCGAACAGAAACCCCGTAGCCCTCTCCTCTATAGAAGTCATGGTGTATGTTTTTCCCGAACCGGTTTGACCGTACATTAATATCGTACCGATGCTGCCTGTGAGGCACTTTTCGACCATTGGCCTACCGACGTTGTTGAATATATCGTCGTTACTCGCGAACTGATCGAACGCTGCCGAGCACTGTTGAAGGAAGAAGGAAATTTACGTTAGAGATTTGATTTCGCGTTGCGGGCTTAAGTAGTTCTTATTTTTTGTTCAACGCCTCACCTTATACCTCGTAGGTTTATGCAACATCTTCTTCATATCCGGATGCATCCCACAATTATGAACCACAACCTCATCACAATCCCTCTCACTATAACTCTTAACACTAACAACATCATAATCCAACCTTTTCTTCTCATAATCGAACAAAGGTCGTTTACGGACGAACACGGATACCCCGTTTATTGAACGTGAGGTCGTCGCAGAATCATCGTAAACCTGTTCTCGATGATTATAATTACAATTATACCCTTCATTCTTAACTCTCCAGTACTTAACCGCCGCCGAAAAATGAGGAGCGTGGCGTAAACGGGCGGTGCGCTTGTCCAGGTTACGGCGGGTGTCTTTTTCACCGCCTTGGGGACCGTTTTGGACGTCGAAATCCATTTTTGATTGGACACGGTGGACAGATAAAGGTTTAGGGTTATTCATTTTCGAGCTGGAGGGGTCTGCGTTTGTGGAAGAGGATTTGCCGGGGATGCTGTTGCTTCTCTTGATTCCTGTTGGCTTTTTGGACTTTCTTCCGTTTTCCTTTTCCTTCTTTTTCTGCATGAGTTCCCACTTTTTTTTATCGTCTTCAATGACTTTATCTAAATAAGTTTGATCGCTGAACGCTCCTTGGCCGCCTGAGCTGATGACCATGTCGTCGTGGGGATTTCGGGCTTCGGGTTTTTTTCGGCGGGTGCGACGGGCGGGGGGGGCTTCGCGGCTGTTACGCAGGGAGCTTGAACTGGTGGGGCGGGAGAGGTTGACGCTTTCGACGCTTGAGCGGGGGGTGGGGATGCGGGGGCTGCGAGCGAAGCGAGCCGAGGAGCGAAGCGACGAGTTATTATAGAATGTGAGTGAGGATGCGAGCGAACATTCGTTCGTTATCATCGTTGCTTCGCTCCTCGTGACGCAATCCTCGTCACTCCACATCCTCGTTGTCGTCGTTTGCGTCCTCTCAGTTTCTCACCTAACAGCTCCAAGTTGCATATCCGGCTTCTTCCCTCCCCCCCCTCCACTCCCTCTAAGCATCCCAAAAAAAGCTTCATCACATTCCTGCTGCGCTTTATTAATAGGAGGAGGTGGAGGAGGTTGTTTCTTTTTTAGGGAGGGGGCTCGGGTGGAGACTTTAGGTTTTATGGACGTGTATTGGTTGTTGGAGGAGTTGGGGGGACGGCGGCGGTTTTTTTTGGGGTTTGGGACGGTTTTCCATGAATTTTGATTCGTCGTCTTGGCGGAGGAGAGCGAAGAAAGCGTCTTCCGGTGGTTCCTCTGGAGGGTTTGTGTTGGGATCGTCATGCGTGTCTCCTCCGTTTCTATTAGAACCATTTCCATTGCCATTACGAGAAGGAGAATTAAACATGTCCTCCAAGTCGGCGAGAGTGCCGCTGGCGGTGTTGGCTTGCTGGAAGTTCTGGGTTTGGGCCCAGTCGGGGACATGGGATTGGTGAAGCTGTCGACGGCTCATGGGGAGGTGTTTTTGGTTGCCGTGGGTTTGGATTTTTGGGTTTATGAAGGACGTTTATGAACTTAAGAAGTCCAGGATCGTGGGATATCTGTTTCAATTATGATGATGGTAACGTGTGCTAAGCGTTTTACGGACGGTATTCAGGTGTGCTTGGGTGGAAAACAAGAGGTCCGGCTTTGAAAACTATGTGGAGAGATTTGGAGTTAATTCTATTAATAGCCAAAGGGGAGTTGAAAATTCAAGCGGGGGAGGTTGAGGTAAGAAGAATAGGAAGGTGGTACGGTGCGTGGCGGTTATTAGTGAAGTATATGCCTGTGGACAGGTCAGGCCAAAAGTGAGAATCAGAATGCAACATTCTGGAATCGCTTTGCATATAACTCATTCCCAACGTCATTTCCGACCCATTCAGCGACTCTGACCTTTTCGCAACACCCTACCCTGCACTATATTCTATCTCGTTTCAAATTTTATCGTTAATTCACTACAAAAGCCTCTACCAAATAACACCCCAACCCAACTGCCCAGTTCCTCTCTCCAATCTCATGGAAAACTCCCCGGGTCCCGCTACCTTCCACCAATCCCACCGTCCCCTCACGTCTCCCGTTAAAAGCAAGGGTGGGTTCTTGGAGGCTAGGAGTTTGAGAATGAGCACGGCTGGTGGAGGAGGTGCAGGGGGAAGAGGGAAGGTGAGAAAGACGAGCAGGAGAAGAGCATGACACCTGAGCTGAGCACAGTGGGATAACGTCGAGTCAAGGCTTAGCACACGTTGTTTCCCGTTGAGATAGACATTCATGGTTGGTTTGTAGTCCGCTCCAACATCTACGAACGACTTAGACTCAAAATATTTCCTCCTCCGATCTCATCGAAACTCAGTCCCATCGCTCGTCAATCTAACCCTCCGCACACTTCAACAACCCCACACGCTCAGCCTCCCCAAACCCACTTAACCATCACAGGCCTATCCCATCCCTCAACCCAATCCCTCCCCCCCAACCCCGAATACTACCTCCCTTCCCACACTCTCCTCCCCTTCCCTTCAACCCCTCGAAACTCTCACCCTCCAAACTTCACTCCTTCAAATTTGGATGCTCTCACATCTCAGGATGTCCTTAGTAGGATCGATCACTCGAAGGGGAACTTACCCGTCTACAAACACTTCCGTAATCTAAAAGAATTCAGCGTAAAACGTAAACAGCTCAACCCGAATTCCTCAAATTACCAATTTCACCAACTTCAATCATCCTCCTACATCTTCGATTCCTACCGCTACTCCCTTCCCATCCTCCATAAAATCCGTTTAATATGGTATCAAATAACAGGTTCTAACTACTATGATGGGGAGAGGTTGGAGAAAGGGAGGTGGTTGAATTTTAAGTATGAGGTTTTTAAATTGTTGGAGGTTAAGACGGAGAGGGGGGGGTTCGTTAGGAGGTACGATGTGGAGCGAGGAGCGATGAGATGGGAACGTCTTAATTCAGTTAGTTATGAGGCGGAGCCACGTAGCGACAGTCTAGTTATCGATGCCACTGTCATCGCCACTCGTTAACGCCAATCGTTCATGCTCGTCGCAGGAGGAGCTCGATTAAGTTGCCGTCGGAGACGATTGATTTTAGTAAAGTTGGTGATAAGAAACTTGCTGTTACAGTGTACAGTTTAAAGAGCCCGAACTTCATGAGAGTCTGCGGATCACGTTCTGCGTGTACAATATCTTCGATGGTGGGAGAGAAGGAGAGTAAGAAGAAGAGTACGGGGTGCGAGAGGATTTTTAAGAATGGAGCGACTTTTAATCATAGGAGCGAAGTATGTTTTGAGAGTGAAGGTGAGAAAATGACACAAAATGAGGAGGATTACAACGACGACAACAACGACAACGGCGACAACGGCGACAACGGCGACACCAACGACAATGACGACAACGACGACAACGAAGTCAAGCACTAACTAACTCATCGCTTCGCTCCTCGTCATCTCGCTAGGCTCCCCCGACTTGAACGTTTCAATAAATATCTTTAACGATCTCGGCGAAATCTCCACCTTCGGTACCTTCAAAGTCGACTACAAAAACTTCTCCAAACTCCACTCAGACTGCTGGGTAGGCCTCAAAGGTCGTCTAGGAGAAGTCGTAGGTCATATCAAGGTTAAATTAATTTACGGGGAGAATGATTATTATGGGGAAAGAGAGAAGGAGAAGATTAAAGAGAAGAATAGGAGCGAGGAGGAGAGACCAAACACGAGTGAAGGGTACGGAGGGAGGAGGAATAGTAACCTTGCGGTTAGTATATATGAGCTTGATAATTTCGGGAAGAAGGAGGTCGTTATGGCCAAGATGAACGCTGAGTTTGTGTTTGAGAGTAATAAGAAACGTTCATTGACGTTTTATAGGTTCTTCCTTTTGATGCATTCGATGATGGATTTGTGGTCGGTGGTTTTTTTGAGGAGGACGAGTGAAGGGGGAGGGTTGAATGATAGAATTGCGATGTTGGAGGAGATTGAGTACAGGGTTGGAGGGAGGGAAATACAAATGGACGAAGATGAATTGTCTCAGAAGAGTTTAGATTTCGTTCCCAGCAGCAGCAAGGGCGTCGCGTTGCGTCCTAAATCCGTGCAGTCGCCGAGGACTGGGGGAGAAGAGCAGGGTAGCCCGCCGAGGCCTTCGACGACGTCTAATGCCCTGCCTACGCATCGAGTGCCGAGCCCGGAACAGACATTCATAGGGTCCCCTAGGTCGCCGACGACTCCGAGGGCGAGCACTGCGCCCGGAAGGGGGAGAGGCGTAAGCATGGAAAGGTGAGGCCGAATCGCACAACAACAACCACATAATCGCATTATAATTTTAACTCCCCTATCAATCGCAGCTTCAACGATACAGGAAATAGCGTTAGCAGCTTGGCGCAGTCTTCCGTCAACGACACTCCTCACATGAAGACCGACTTAACCAAGTCGTACGTGAACAGGATGCTTGGAGACGTAGTAGAAGAAAAGGAGAGCTACGTTTCAAAAAGAAACGGCCTCGGCTTCGGCTCCTTGAAGATATCGAACAACAGGATATCTCAGGCTGCGGAATCGGAGGAGACGGATATTCAAGCTGTTGGATTCGGAGTCAAGGCGGGGAGATTGGAGTACATGGCTCCGAAGTGGAACGGAGCGGTCAGCGAAAAAAAGTTCGTCGCGAAGGAGAAGTTGACGGACAGCTATGAGATCTTGCCTGACACGGAGTGGAAGTTCGGGACGGGGAGCCTGCACGAGAACGAGAGCGTTGGAAGCCTCTCCTTTCCGGATTACAATCAGTTCGAGGATATCGTGGGGAAGGGCGTGGTGGGTTCCAATCCGAAGAGGGGAGGAGTCGGGGAGAAGTTACTGCGCTCGAACGCTAAGCTCGGGTTCCAGGATGTTCAGGCTAGTCGGTTCATCTATAAAATTGACTCAGAGGATTTGAGAGAGGCTCAAATGTTCAAGAGCGGGTTTTACGATAGCTTGGCGGCTCCAAACAGGGAGGACAGACTGAACAGGGAGAAACCGAAGAAGCTATGGACGCTTGAGGTGCAGAAGAGCAGGGAGAGGAAGGAGAAGGCGAGGAGGAAGATTGGATACGACATGAATAAGGCGCTCGTGAGGAAGTATTTGTAGTGTAAAAAAAGTGTTTTTTTCTTCTTTCATGCTAGTAAATAGTGCAAACTTTCGTTTTTTCTTGCTATGCGGCCCGCACAAGGGGTTTTAATTTGTTTTGTTTGGCAAGTTCGGCTTGCTGCCCATGGGTAGTTGGTTTACTGACGAGTGGAAGTTGAGCGTGCCAGAGGAAATGATTCCGAAGAAGTCGGCGAGGAGAGAGGGTGGCGAGGGTGAAGCGAAAAGTAACGAGGAAGACGAAACCAGAGTTGTGGCTGTACGTCAACCGGAAAGAAGGAATAGCGCAATCAAGCTTCTGGCGGCTGGCGGCCTTGATGTTGTCAGGAGGAAAATCGTTTTGAGTAAGGTGGCGCCAGCGGGGATGAACGAGGGGGGAGTGGTCGACGCAGAGGAATTCGTGAGAGAAATGGAAAGGTGCGGAAGCATAAATATATGAGGAATCACGCTATGATGTATTTTTATTTGAAGTAAGGCTTGAATTTTATTATTTTTTGGCGTAAATCTTGTGAGCGCCATCCCTTTGATAGTAGAGGCACGGGTGATGGCAAGGTTCAATCTCGACTCAGGATTTTTTACTTTCTGCGTTGATTGAAGGATTTCAGCCAGTTTTGACGGAGCTTTTGTGAAAAGGTAGCGGTATGCACAAGTTCATAACCGCGGAGTCGAGTGTTTATTTTTCCCTGTCAATTGCAGCATTATTGCAGCATTGCGCATTATTGCAGCATTGCGCTGGTTCCAGCTGAATCAACAGCTGACAAACTATCTCGCTGTTTTCAAAGCTATCGTTTTACGGATATCCATTCGCTCGCGACAGGGAGGGCATATTTACTATGCAGGTAGGGCCCCCGCCTGTCTCCCCCCTTTCTGTACTGTGTGTGTTGTGTGGGACAATAATTATAGTCTCAACTGAGTGCAGCGAACCTAGCTAGTCACCAATCCCTGCCCGTGACTTGCTCTATCGTAGGGCGTAACCCTATTCGAATCCGCACGGGACTTCGTATAGTTTAACCACGCGACGTGCTGCTTCCCCCGCCCACACACACATCCCACAACTAACACATGCATGCCGTAGGACGCATCGGACTCTACTAATCCCTGTGAACTGCTCTCCAAGGACGAACTCATCTTCAAGCTCAACGCTGGGAAGAGCAATTTGGAAGCCAGGCTTCAGGCCTCGGAACGGAAAGCGAAGCAATGCCGAATAGATGCGGAGGCCGCACTCGAGGAGAAGGACGTGGCATTGAAGGCGACAGAGGCTGCTCGTAAGAACTTCGCGTCGATCATCAACGACCTCAAGAAGCTCCAGCCAGATGCCACAGCCTCCGCTCCAGCTTCTTATCTCCGCGCCCCCGACCTCGGCAAAAACGTCGCCGTAAAAAATACCACCACCACCAGTTTCAGTACGAGCATTCACTTACCCCCCTCAGAACTCTTCTCAGCTCTCACCAACGATCACGCTGCTAACATCACGAATAAAATTCTTTACCAAAAGGTTATCAAACGAGTGAACGACCGGGAAACTGTTGTGTTCTGGAGCTACATGCTTGATCAGGTGAAGTCGTGTGACCTCGCTCTTCACTTGAAGGTAGAACGGAGCGACGATGAGGAGATTATGATCAGAGTTTCGTCTGTCAGGGAGAATGGTGAGAGGATAAAATAGCTAAAGAAGAAACGCGCCCTTTCGTGCGAAATCTAAACCCGTTCCTAACCCGTTCCCCCCACCCGCACACACCCTACCCCC
>BLQM01000383.1:26723-43997 GCA_012489335.1 Triparma laevis f. inornata | reverse complement strand
CCCCCCCCCATAGAGGGTCGCCGGGACAGTCAACGAATCGGTCGAGAAGTATCTCTACCACCGTCCCGAGGAAGGAGGGGGCGTTTGGGGAATGGACGTGGCAAAGATGGACGTGCCTGCCGTCAAATTATTCGCGTACCTTTGGGTGCTCGATACTTACAGAAACAAGGCCAATTTCTCCAACATGAGACTTCGAAAAATTTGGAAGAACCTCGACGGGACGAGAAGCTTGCAGTACACACGCTCGACCAGCCTTCCCGGAAGTTTCCAAGACAGATTCTTCGAATGCTGGGTTACCTGGGAGCACCTTATTGACGGTGATGGGCGCAACATTTTCATCATCGCTTTTACGCCGATGGAGTTTTACGACGGAACCTACCACAAAGTCACTGGTGCTGAAAACATGGTGAAAGCCCAAACCAGAGGGGTGCACCTCATCAGAGAGCTCTCCGACACCACGTGCGAGTACAAGAAGGCTCAGATGGTAGATCTCAAGTTCTCCACGGCGTTCCCTCTGAAGGTGCTATTTTTCGTTGCGAAGCAGCAGATGACGCATGTCAAAATGGCGCAGGAGGACTTCAGGCGCAACGGGAAGGAGATGGATCGAGAGCGAGTGGCTTCTCTTGCAAAGGTAAAAAGGCACGAGGAAACGAGGAAGTGGAGCGAGAACTTTACATCCTCGCCTTGAAAATATTCTTAACTAACTCCCCATTCCCCTCCTCGGCTCGCTTCAGAAAATGAGAGAGCGAAATAACCAGCCACTTATGCAAGACCAAGTGGAGCTTTTCAAAAGATGCATGGCAATGATGGGAGAAGATCAAGATCAACAGGACGGCTGGCAGGCGCTGGAGTTGCCCTGCCCTGACGTGAAGATGTCGATGAAGTACTTCAAACCCGAGAAGGGGGAGAGGAGCATTGCGACGGGGAAGGCGGTTGGCGTTTTCGACTGTTCCTCGGAGGAGATCGCCGCCTGGCTGCATGACTACTGCAGTAACGAACGAATGAATTCCAATTGGGAGGAAAGAAACCCAGCGAGACTCGAGCTAAGGGAGAAGGCGAGGGTGAACGAGGGGACATTCGCCACGGTAAAGAAGATGCCGTTCGTTCTGGAAAACAGGGAGTTCGTGTTCAGAATGATCTGGAGGTCGGAGGAAGGAAAGGTGATAATCGTCTTCGAGTCGGTTGGCGACGAAGTTGATTACGGAAAGAAGCTGAAGAAAGATAGGGCCTTCACGAGAGCTCTTTGGCAAATCGAGGATCTTCCGGTGCGCGGTAGAGCTAAGCAGAGCCGAGTGACGTACATTAATCAAATCGACGCTGGAGGAGCTATTCCGACTTGGGTCATAGACAAGCAGGTCCCAAACGCTTTGAGTACCGTTCAAGATGCGATCGACGAGTTCAAACAGGACGAGTTGGTCGACGCTGCGGAACGAAAAGAAAAGACGACATTCATGATGGAACGCGGGCAGGACGAGGTGTACAGCGAAGAGGAGGTAAGAGTAAGGTGCGAGGATCATTTATTTTAATATTCTAAATAGTCACTTTGCTCGCTCCTTGTCTCGGCTCGTCGCAGGAACTTCTGCTCAACAAAGGTAGGGCGACCTTCGCGGCCGTCACGGGCTCTGACAGCTCCGAGTTTAAACTGATTCTGTCAGGCGACCCGCTAGTGACCATCAAGTCGGCTCATCTAGACGGTGATAAGCTAGCAACAGGCGTCGCCGAGTGCACTGTGGATGCCGAGATGGAGGAACTCGCAGCCTTTGAGTGCCTCAAGATGAGCAGAGGTGAGACCTGGTAATACGATAATTACTGTTGTAATTCATCTGCGCTAGTAGTTTTAGTCTAAACTCACGACTCGCTTCGCTCGTCGTAGAGTCGACGAAGAACTTTCACAAGAAAGGAGGGCTTAAGAAGATCGTCAAGGAGATGAACAGCCACTCGTTCTACTACTTAAATCGTCGAGACCTCAAGGTCCCTGGCTTTAAACAAAGGGAGTGGAGGAGTGTAGGGGTTTGGAAGAAAGAAGGAGAGAATAAGCTCATCGTTACATACGAAGACTCGGACGCTCTGGACGAGGAGCATCCTCGAGATCCTAATACCGTCGCCGCTTCTGCCCGTTCAATCTGGGAATACGAAAGGCTTCCCTCCCTCCAAGGAATTCCCCAGACCCGTGTCGAGTTTGTAGGCCGCGTTGACTTAGCTGGAAGCGTTCCCGGTTTCGTAATGAACAGATTGGCCGTGAAATTTTCGGGAGGGTTGATCGACATGAGGAAGAAAGTGAGGCCCACTGTGAGGAGCGAAGCGACGAGCTGGAAATGCGTTAATTACGGAAGCTAGATATCGACGCCACTATCACGCCACGCAATTCTAACTCGTTTGCTACTCTCGTCGCAGTTCGACCAAAGCTTGGAGATTGATGCTGGGAGGAGGGCGGAGATCGTGAAGAAAATTAAGCTTCAAGAGGAAGCAGAGGGGGTGGAAGCTTTGGCGCAGTTCGAGGCGCTATCCGAGGATAAAAGCGGCTGGGTGAGACCTTTGAGGAATTTCGGCTCGGCCGACAGCAAGGTCCAAGCTGCTATGATTGGTGGTCATGTTTGGGGGATTACGAGCGTGGACGTTAAAGCGGAGGTGGAGGAGGTGAGGCGACGCCGTGCATATATTTTTTGCACTGTATATAGTAGAAATTAAAATCTAACCATTATACGAGCAGGTTGCAGCATTCTTGTGGGACTTAAAAAGCCGCGCCAACTCGAAGATCAGCAGTGACGTCGACAGAACTTGTCAGGAAGAAAAGGAGGAGGCGGGTGGCTTCAAGAAGATCATCAACCGACGCCAACACTTGGGCAGCGTTCATGGATCTCACCATCGCGACCGTTTATTTATCAACCAGATGACACTTCAACGAAGCAGCAGCGACACGATACTTATTTTATTGGACGACCCCAATAAAAAAACTGTTTGCCCGAGTTTTGGTGTCTGGGCTCCCCTCTCCGCCATGAGGCAATTGAGCCAACTCTCAGCCGCTAGGCAACGTGACAGGGACAGCAACAGCAACAAAAGCAACAGCAACAACAACAAAAGCCCCAAACCAAGATTAAGAAGAGCGGGAACCTTCACCCGGTCATTTTCTGTCATGTCCTCTGACGCCATCGAGGCGAAAGAGACGGTGGCGATAAAACTCACAAAATTACCCAACAACAGGACAAAATTAGAGTTCGTGTGTGAGCTGGAGCTTGGACTTGACGTAAGCCACGGAGCTGCGAAGCTTTTCGGCGAGAGTCGGTTACGGGAGATTGCAGAGGTTTCGATCTACTTCCAGAGGCTGGTACCGTTGAAGGAATATAGGGAGGCGGACGGTGTCGCCCTTGGAAACGATTTGCTATGGACGGCGTCTTCGGCGAATAAGAGGGTCAAGCGGTTGGCGGAGATCCTGAAGGAGAGTCGAGCGATGAGGGAGCTGACAGAAGTTTTGCCGTGGATCGAGGAAATGATGGTCCCGGCGGTGCGAGGGAGCTTGAATTTAAACAAGGCCGTTAGCACAAAGTTGGTGTGTGTAAGCAAGAAGGTGAGAAGTGGAGAGGAGTGGCGAGCGAAGCGAGCCGAGGAGTGAACGACGACAACGAGGAGCAAAGCGACACTCTAGGAATACGACAATCACGGTCGTAATCAGGCTCGCTCGTAACGTAGAGAACGCGTTGCTTATGAACTCGTCGCTTCTCTCCTCGCTGGGAATACAACAGTTACACTCTCCTCAATTAAGAATATTCTAAACTGACTCGTCGCTTCGCTCCCCCCTCCCCCCCCCCGTCGCAGGAGGCGGCGCAAATCGGCAAGAACTTGATGCCCGCTTTGAAATCAAGGAAGATAATCGGCGCTGGAGTGGATCAGTGGCGACTTCAGAACCGAGCGATAAAGCAGCTGATGGAAACTCACGGTTGGTTCGAGCCGTTTGTGCTTGTCATCAGTAAGGGCATCGTGAAAACTGCGGCGTGGGGTTTGATGTGGAGGGTGACTGTCGGCGCTATTCTGAGCTTGAGCGACTTGGGAACAGATCTGATCGTGCTGAACCAGTTCTGGAATGGCGGCCCAGAAATGGAGGCTTACAGGGACGCGTCCATTACTAGCTTGGCGGTGTCGATTTTATTGCAATGTGTTATGGTGTTGATCCAGAACAGAAAGAGGGGACTGATGAGGTTAGCAAGGGAGATGGCGATCGTCTTGATTGGACTGAAGGCGCCTGTCGACGCTTACAGGGTGGCCATGGGCTTCGACAAAGAACAGGATAATCAGGTCGATCCCATGTTGGAGATGATGTACAGCAAGTGCATCGAGATGTTCGCTGAGAGTATTCCCGGAATCATAATTCAGACGAGTGCTATCTTGATCACGATGAATTCTGAACGGGCAGTTTCAATAACAGCGTGGGTTTCTCTTCTCGTCTCAACCTTGACGACGGGGTTCGTGAGGTGAGGCATTGCGAGGAGCGAAGTGACGAGCTGGGAACATGTTAATTCCTTTCGTCATTCGACTGCGCTAGTAGCTACATTCTAGATATCGACGCCTCTATCACCGCTGCGCGATTCTAACTCGTGAACACCAATTTTCATGCGACTCGCTACGCTCGTCGCAGTGCCACCCTAAGCTACGATATCGACACGGATCCTATAAGGAGAGCGTTCAACCCGGGCTTCTATGGATACATTCCTGACGACGCGAAGCAACGAGCGGTGCTCTTCGTGACAATGACTTTTTTACCGTCCGTTCAAGTTCTGATTAAAGGGATCTTGGTGGTTATCATCGTTTTGGCATCCTTCAAGTTCGCGCTGTATTACCTCGTCGGCGAAATGCTGTTTTACCTGGTGTTCAAAATCTTGCGAGGAGGTGAGAAACTGCGAGGACGAAGCCCAGTGAGGAGGGGTGGGGGGAGCGGGGAATACGACAATTACGGGCGACGAGCTGATAGTAAAAATCGCGTTGCTTATGAACTCGTCGCTTCGCTCCTCGCATTAAGAACAATCTGTACTAACTCCGCTCGCTAAGATTTCAAATACTGGGTTGCAATCGAAGGCGCTGGGGGCTTAGCGATTGCGTTAATTGCTAGGTTTTTGGCAAAGTTCATCACCGATTTCACGAGTTGCATCCACATGCGACATCCATACGAGGTAATAGGCATAGCGGATCTAAAGTGTGACATCATCATTCTAACTTGTTCACCTTGCTTCTTGCACGTAGGTCGGTGGTCTTTACTTTACGCTTAATCTGTTTCTTCCTTTACTCGGGCTGATAGGGATGTTGACTCTGGGTTCTGATGTTGTTAAAGAGAAGTTAAATGAAGAAGCGATCGGGCTATTGACGAGCTGGACGGTGGTATTGGGGACCAGCTTGATTCTTTTGCTGGGTTTGTTCTTCGCGCTCATTAACAAAGAGTATATGCATACTTTTTTCAGCGCTGAGACTGGCGCGCAGATGACTAGGCGGAACTTTTTGGAGGGCAACGATGTTATGAAAGCTGATATATTTGACAACACCGAGTATTATTGGGCGCCTATTAGGGGCAAGGTTGCGGCGTGGGTGCGAGCTGGGTGGTGGACCTGGGAGAGGGAGAAGCCGGAGTGGTTTACTGACGAGTGGAAGTTGAGCGTGCCGGAGGAAATGATTCCGAAGAAGGAGGTGGGGAGAGCGAAAAGTGGAGTTGGGAAGACGCCACAGTCACGTCAACCGAAAAGATGTAATAGTGCGCTATTGCAGCTAGCTGCTGGCGGCGTTATGCACGCTGTGAGGAGGAAAAGCGTTTTGAGTAAGGTGACGCCAGCGGGGATGAAAGAGGGGGGGGTGCTGGACACAGAGGAATTCGTGAAAGAGGCGGAAAGGCGCGGGAGCATTTTTTAGACTTCTTTTCAAAAAGCATATTTTGTTTTGTTTATTTCTTCGCGTATTGAGGCTTGATGCAATCCTTCGCCAGCGTCTTCACCTCGCCGCCCTTCAGCTCCACCTTGAAGTCCCCGCTCTTCTTCTCCTTCAAAACGGTGCACTTGTGCCAGTCATCGTCGAAGAAGCCCCAAACGAGCCTCTTCAAGCAGTTCGCTTCCAGCGTCCTCGTCACTCCCCCCTTCAGCTCAACCTTCGCGTTTCCTCCCTTCTTCAGCTTGATAATTTTCACTTTGTGCCAGTCCGAGTTGTAGAATCCCATTCCGCGCATTGGGTTTGAAATTTTATCAGGGTTAATTTTATCCTCCTTCTCCTTGATCTTCTCCTTCTTCTCCTCTACCTCGTCGGAGGCTTTGCGCTTAGGAGTAGTAGCCCTGGGAGCCTTGGGAGCCTTGGGAGCCTTGGGAGCATTGGGAGCCTTAGTCTCTTTGGTCTCAAAAATATCCTCTATCGCGTCGGAAGCCTTGCGCTTGGGAGTAGTTGTTCTGGTAGCCTTGGTAGCCTTGGTAGCCTTGGTCTCCTCCTTCTCCTCCTCCTCCTCCTTCGAAGAGGAGTCGGAGTCGGAGTCAGAGGAGGAGGAGGAGGAGGAGGAGTCAGAATCAGAATCAGAGCTGTCCTCGTCCTTGTCCTCCTTCTTCTCCTCCTCCACCACCGCAACCACGGGCTCCGACTTTTTCCACAGATTCTGCCACGCGCCGCCGCCCCCAACAGCAGCGGCAACGGGCTTCTTCTTTGGCACCTCCGACTCCCGCGCCCCCTCGCTCGTCTTTCTCTTCTTCTCCCCCCCACCCCCACCCGCCGCCCTCCCCATAACCTCCGCCACCAGGCCGTCCAACCCCAAAGCCCCCCCTCCCTCGCAGACGCCGCCCCCACTCCCATTTCCTTCAAAATCTTGATGACCTTCTGCATGTCGACGTCCGTCTCTCTCTGCACCTTCCTCGCTGGCTGAAGCGCCAAACTGCTGTGCAGCTCCTTGGCCTTCTCCCTGGAGCCGATCACGGCCCTCGACGAGCGATTGAGCATCTGCGAGGAGCGGCGAGCGAAGCGAGCCGAAGAGCGAAGCGACGAGTTAGTATAAAATTCTCGTAGTACGATAGTATGGTTACTCGCACGAATATCGCATTCCAAGCTCGTCGCTTCGCTCTCCGCACCTTCTTCTCGAAGATGGGCAGCGCCACGTTCAAGCCCTGCTCAACGTCGGCGGGGTGCTTTCTGATTCCCTCCGTGAGCGTGTCGGCGAGCAGAACGGCGTCCGAAATGGCCTGGTTTGCGCCCTGAGCCTTGAACGGCGTCATGGGGTGTGCGGCGTCGCCTATCAAAGTCACCCGACGAATTAATTCCTGCGACAAACGAGGCGGCGACAGAAGCGAGCCGAGGAGGGGAGGGGGGAATTAGAATGAATATGAATGTGGATGTGAATGCGTTATGAGGCGTTATGAGGCGTTATGAGGCATTATGAGGCATTATGAGGAACGGTCAGTTCGCTCCTCATTGTCGTCGTTCGCTCCTCGCATCAGAATTGCGTAGGAATATATATAATGATTAATTCGCTTAATTCATTAGCAGTTTCTCACCTGCTTCCTCAAAACCTCGGGCTCCAATATGGAACGGTCGTACACGGGGTAGCCCGAGAAGCAGTCCAGAGGGGTCTTTCCAAGCAGTTCAGGAATCGGGTCGTGCCATTTCTCGCACCTCTTCAAAATCTCGGCCTGCGGCGAGCGGCGAGCGAAGCGACGAGTTAGTGAATGTTCTTAATGCGAGGAGCGAGAGCGACGCATGCGAGGAGCGAGATCTTTACTACATCCTTGTCACTCGAGCGACACATCCTCATCGTCGCTCGAGCCCCACATACTTGTCGCTTCGCTCCTTACAGGGCTTCGTCCTGCCACCCCCTCACCTTCAACACCGCGTTGTCCTTGCACAAACTCTTGGCCGCGTCCTCGGAGTAGGGGAACGAGAGCTGCCACATCGTACTGGTAGTGGTGAACGGCATAGCGTAGATCCTGCGACGAGCGAAGCGAGTCGCGTGAAGATTGACGTTGACGAGTTAGAATCGGGTGAGGTTGAAGGCGGCTTGTGCGTTTAGACTAAAACTACTAGCGCAGATTAATTACGACCGTGATTGTCGTATTCCCAGCTCGTCGCTTCGCTCCTCGCTGCGTCTCACCTCGTGGTTCCGTCGACAGTCTCGAAGATTCGGCGCTTGGTCAAGGGAACGTCCAAAATCGCATCGTCCACGATGCCCAGCACCACGATCAGCCCGCAAAAGTTGAGGCGGTCGCCCGGGAGATTCAGCTGGCGGCGCACCGTCGAGAAAATCCCGTCAGATCCGATGAGCAGCGAGGCGTTGATTTTCGTTCCGTCAGTCAATTCCACGGTGACTCCGTACTTCTTCTTCTTGTGGATTTTGAAGCTGGAGTTAGAGTTGGAGCTGGAGCTGGAGCTGGAGCTGGAGCTGGAGCTGGAGCTGGAGCTGGAGCTATCATCACTATCACTATCACTATCGTCGTTTCCACCAAATTCACCATCGACGTGTTTAAAACCAGCTAACTTAGTACCCCAACGAATCGTGCCGGGCTTTATCTGCTCGATGATTCTCGAACGCAACATTTGCCTAGGAATGTGCATGAACCTTCCCGAGTTCTTGACCTCCTTTCTCTCCCTCCCCTTGTCTCCGCTGAAAGCCTCTCCAAAGACTCCCAAGATGTGCCCCTGGGAATTGAAGGTGTAGTGCGAAGTCGAGGGAGCGTCGTCTTGGGTTAAATCAACCCCCATCGCATTGATGGCGTCCTGTCGTTGGATGGTCAAGCCGTAGCCCTGCTTGCGCGCGTCAAAGCTCGGGTCGGACTCCAGTACGACGACATCAAAGCCCTGTGGTGAGGAGCGGCGAGCGAAGCGATGGGTTACTATAAATTCTAGTATCGTGATTAACGCACGCAATTTTTAGCTCTCACCTTCTTCTGCAGCGCCACGGCGACCGCCGCTCCTCCAATGCCTCCGCCCGCGACGACGATTTTGCCGCATTTCGATACGTCAACGTCGGCGTTGCTAAGCTCCATAGCATCGTCCAACGTGCGCTGCCTCCCCGCCCTAAGGAGCTCGACGATCTTAAACTCCCCAGCGCGGTTAAACGCCCACTCGGCGTTGTCCAGCTCCTCATCATTAAAATCGTCCAAGTACAATTCTGCGGCGTTGGCCAAGGAAGAGAAGAGCTTCGCGTCGATCTGGTCGGCGTTGGCGAACGCCCAAGCCAAATCAGCCAGATCCTGAGCGCTGAAATCTTCCACGCGCTCCTCTGCTGATTTTGCTAGTGTTTTAAACAACTGCGAAGCAGGTGCGAAGCAGGACGAGTTAATTTAGAATGTTATTAATGCGAGAAAGTATTGTACGGTGCCTCAGAACGAACGAAATCGACGCATTCCCAGCTCGTCGCTTCGCTCCTCGTGACTTCACACCTGCTTGCTCATCTCCACGTCCAGGCAATCTGCGGCCTTGGCGAACGCCCACGCGATGTTGGCGATGTACTGCGCGCTCAGATCGTCCAAGTTTTTGCTCATGAGTTGGTTGCCCAGGTTTACGAACAGCTTCGCGTCGAGCTGAAAAGGCAACGAGTGTTAGAATGAATTAACGGTACATTTTCATTTTGTCATTTTGTTCTCGCTTTCCCTTTCCATCCCGTCGTCTCACCTGATCAATTTTGGCGAACGCCCACGCCGTGTTCACCAGGTCCTGGACGTTGAACTCCTTGAGACACTTCTCTGAGGCCCTCGCCAGCGCCGAAAAGAGGACGATGTCAGGGTGACAGGCCTTGGCGAACGCCCAAGAAACGTTCGCCAAATCCTGCGACGAGCGTAGCGAGAAGCGGCGAGCGAAACGAGCCGAGGACGAAGTCCGAGGTGAGGAGGGAGGGGGTGGGTTAGTATAACTTGCTTATTATCGTTGCGAGCGGCGAGCGAAACGAGCCGATTAACGCATTCCCAGCGAGGAGCAAAGCTACGAGTTGAACGAAATCAAGTGCAAATGCGAGGAGCGCTCGGAGCGAAGCGACGAGTTGAACGAAACCAAGTACTAATCCTCATCGCATCGCTCCTCGCTGCTACTCGCTAGTATAACTTGCTTAGTATCGTTACTCGCGTAATTATCGTACTCCCAGCTCGCCGCTTCGCTCCTCGCAGTGCCTCACCTGCGAATTAAAGTCGTCCAACATCCTCTCAATCTGCTTCCCGAAAGACGAGAATAGCGACTCATCCACATGCCCCGCCTTCGCGAACGCCCACACCGTATTCGCCAACCCCTGAGCGTTAAAATCCTCCATCTTCCCCTTGATCATCTTCGCGAACGCCGAGAATAGCGCCTCGTCGGCGAAGCCGATCTGCGACGAGCGTAGCGAGGAGCATTAGCGAAGCGAGGAGCGAAGCGACGAGTTAGTTGAATGTTTTAAAGGTTCGTCATGGAGCCTCATTTCGAGCGCAATTGTCGCATTCCGAGATCGTCGCTTCGCTCCTCGCAGTTTCTCGCCTTGGCGAACGCCCAGCTCGTGTTCGCGTAATCTTGAGCGTTGAAGTCGTTTAACTGGAGGATTACGATCTTAGCCAAATTTTTGAATAAGTCCGCGTCTTGGTGACCGGCTTTGGCGAAGGCTAACGCGGTGTTACTTATACCTTGCGGATTGAATTCTGCGACGAGCGGCGAGCAGCGAGCGAAGCGGCGAGCAAAGCGAGCCGAGTTAGAATTGAGTGGGGTTGAAGGCGACTTGTACATTTAGATTAAGGTAACTTATGTGGAAGTTATGGTTTGTGCGCAAAACCATGTTCATAGAGAGGAGATTTATGCGGACGAGTTCATAGATAACAAGTTCTCAAATAATTCGCATTCACATCTCGTCTAGTTTACTCCTCTCTCCTTCTCACCTTTCAACTTTGGCTGAATAGTATTCGCTAATCTACTAAACAAATCACAATCACCAATCCCAACAGTTGCGTACGCCCACGTGAAATTCGTGAGTTCCTGCGAGTTGAACTCGTTTAAATTCTTGAGAGCTATTTTAGTGAGAGAGGTGAATAACGAGGGATCGGAACGACCTGCTTTTGCGAATGCCCAGGCGGTGTTCGCAGTTTCTTGAGGTTTAAGGTCGGAGGCGCGTTTCAAGATTTCGGAGGATAGAGCGTCCATTAATGAGGTTAATTCAGAGCCTCTACCGCTCTTGGAAACTCCGTGGGCGATGTTAGCGAGTTCTCGCGCGCGGATTTCTGAGCTTGTTGTAATAACTTTGATAGTGTGTTGAGAAAGGGAATTGAGGTTGTGGGAGTGAGAATCAAACTTATCTCGATCGGTAGTCATCCAGAGGCGACCGAGGCAGCCCCAGGCGGCGGAGAGGTGGATGTGGTTTATGCGGGATTGCTGTTCGGAGGTTGTTTGCAGCAGACGGTCGATGGTTGGAGCGCCTTTTATCCAAGCGGTGAGAAGCTGCGGGGAGGGTTCCTCGGAGGTGCCGGGGATGTACTCGGGGTAGACGACTGGTTTTCGGGGTTTTCCTGATTTGTGAGCGCAGCGAGCGTTAGAGGGGAGCTGGTAATGGCAGCGCAGCGTAACGTCGAAAGTAAAGGGAGAGCGAAAGAGGGGCAAGAGGAGCAGCTAGGGCCGCGATAGTGAGCAGGCGCTCGTTGCGGCCTCACCTTTTCCTCGACCACCGGATCCACGGCCTCCTCGTCCGCGACCGCCGAATCGGCCGGCGTTAGGGCCGCGACTGTCAGAGCTACCAAGGTAGGAGCGGCCGCCACGGCCACGGCCACCTCGGCCAGGCGAACGGCCTCCGGCGAAGATCATCGAAAGGTTGGTTTTCTGCGGTAGCGGAGGATGGTCGTTTTGGAAAGGTTGTGGGGGGTTTAAGGGCAGGCTGGTTTCAGAGGTGGTCTATTTATGTGATCTTGGCAGGCAGCTTATGTATGCTTGCGCGTTTATTGCGTTTAGCTTTGATGGCAATCAGAGCATTGACCAGTTTGAGAGCAAAAGTTCATGGACAACAAATTCCATTTTTTCGCTACCCTACGTGTGCCGACGAAGTAACGATCCAAAAACCAGTATCACATCGATGATTCAGCTCGCTGGATTCCTATCGCTTCTTCTGATTGTTGACATTCATAGTTTTATTCCAAGTTTTGCCTCGTCCAATTTCCGACACCGCGTGGCGCTAGGTGAGAGCGGCTGAGCGTAGCCGCCGAGCCTAGCGAAGGCCATGGAAATAATTGAAATGAAAGAACGATCAGCGCTTAACAACTAAACCAATCACGCCCGCAATTGCCCCCACTATCGTCAGAAGTTGAGTCCATGCAACCATGCTCATTCTCCGTATGCCACGGCAAAGACTGCAAATCTCGACGATCAAAGAACCTCCTGTTAAAGCTTCAAGAAGAGTTACCGAAATGGTCGATCGAGGAGGGCGAGTGCCTCGGCGAATGCGGGATGGGTCCCAATGTGGAGGCGGAGGTCGACGGTCGAATGAGAATATTCAACTACGTGAAATCAAAGGATGATCTTCCGTTCACTGAATAATATGATGATAAGATAATAATAAGCGCAAGCCATTTTGTTTACAAACTCCAAGCCCAATCAACATTTTTTACACTCTTAGAGGTCGATGCGAGTTTGAATTTCTTCGTTCAATTGGTGTCGTTGAATTATCCTTCGTAATAATCCCAAGTGCAGCAGTAAACGCTGACAAAGACGCTACCGAAACAGCTATCCCCCACCCAAATTCAAGCACGCCATTAGGATAAACACGTTGAAACTCCTTAAAAACTTTCCCCCTAAATAAACTACAAGCCGCGACAGCACATCCACAAGCCGCAACATCAAATATCCACGCCCAACCGTCTGTGGCGAGCGTAGCGAGGTAAGCGTTGACAGATTATTACGGTAAGACTTACGTTATTAATTTACGCAGCGGTTTACTAGTGGCGGAGATACATAGACTGCTGCTACTTCGCTCCGCTGAATGACGAATAGAAAATTAACGCATTCCCTTCTCGTCGCTTCGCTCCGAGCAGTTTGCTCACAAACTTTTTTCCTCCATTCAAACCTTGATCCTCTGTTTGATAGTATTTTTTCTGTCATTAATAGTGATCCGAAAGTTAACACGACAGTAGCGACCACGAAGACGCGGATGCTCGAGATGTTTGAAGGGGAAACGTCGTAGAGAATACTTGACCAGATATTTTGCTCAGGGCTTCCGGTGTAATTGGAGAAGAGGGCGGGCCATGAGAGAGAGAAAGTTATGAGGCGGATGAAGAGGAGGACGTAGGCTATCGAGATCATCGACGGGAGTGTGTTGAGTGACAATGGCGTGCTGATGGAGGGAGAGTGGCGAGTGCCGATTGCGGAGTGCCTTGATTACTTTTCACACGTGTCCTGGTACGGGTTGGGGGGGTTGAGGGGAAACTGATATGCTATGAGAGTACGTAGAAAGAGTTTCAGCCTTTGGGGTTGCGAGGGGACGGTGAAATTGATGCGAAAGCCTTCCTAGAAATTTGATTTTCGTGAATTCTTTCTGCTCCTTTTCTGGTCTACACGTTCTTCGAGCAGGTCCCTCCGTCTTTCCAGTGAATTTCTGTAGTGATCCATTCCCTGCCAATACCTCCAAACAAACAGCTGATACGCGAGGAAAAGCGAAAAATCCAATACCTTTCCCTCGCTCGCCATCGTCCTCCGTCCCTCATCTTCGCCATCGCGAAATCCACCATGGCTTGGATCGACAACAGTACCCTCGTAGGGCTCCGCGTCTTCGTCATGTTCGGTAGCTGGATAGCCCTCTTCGGTAGTTACATCTATGTCGAAATTTCAGGCTCTCACTACTGGTACAACATGTTCGATGTGACGATCCTCGACCTCTCGGATCAGTACTCCAACGTGATTATCATCCGTGTTTTCCTCCTGATCTTACTGGCCTCTACGACGCTCTCTACGCTCTTGACACTCTCCGCGTGCGAGTACGCTAAAGGTGGGTGCGAGCGATGGCGAATACACTTACGTGACCTGTTCCCCCTAACACAAATCTCGCTTCACTCGCTCTCTTAGCCCCTCGCCCCACAGAGAACCCAGCCCGCGACGACATCAACCACGCCCTCCGCCTCCAACGCTCTCGAAAGCTCTACATCATCTCCGCGTTCCTGGACCTGCTGAACATGACGTGTTGTATCGTCGCGTTTTCGATGTTCACGGCGCATGTTTTGCCGGCGTTCAAAGACAAGTACTATTACGTGGACCACATCCACTACGGATTCGGCTGGGGTGAGAAGGTGCAAGGACGAAGCCCAGCGAGAAGCGAAGCGACGAGGACGTTTCGCTCTTACTCCTCGCATTAATAACATTCTAAACTAGCGAGGAGCGGAGCGACGAGATTACGAAGGCGTTGGGAATACAATGAGGAGCGAGTCCAAATGAACTCGTTCAATTCGTCGCTTCACTCCTCGCGTTAAAAACATTATAAACTAACTCAGCTCGTTGCTTCACTCCTCAACTTCCTTCGCTCGCCGCAGGCTTCTCCGTGCTCCTGTTCGTCTTCTGCTTATTCAGCGCCTGCATTGCGTTCTATTTGATCTTTGGTATCGGCTGCTGTTCCATTTACTGCCCGTCAATCGGCCCGTTCGCTCGTCGCGGTGAGCACCTCTCGGACGGTGTTTCATGGGAGAACGACGACAATAACGTTAACGCGACGGAAATGACCGAGCCCAGATTCACCATCGCGAGCCCTACGAGCAGTGGCAGCGGAGGCATGTCAACGCCCCCGCCTCAGATTGGCAGCAGCATGAGCCTCGAGTTTGAAGGGAGCAACGAGAAGAAACCGACGTTCGGGAGTACATTCGCGCAGCCTCCAGTTGAGAAGGATGAGGGAGATATTCTATGAGAAAAAATTGAAATTAGGCGTTTTTTTTACTAAAGCGATGAACTTTTTTCTCTCTTGTAAATGTTCCCCCCCACCCTTTTACCCTCACCCCCCTATTCCCTACTCCCTATTCCCTACTATTAAGTGATTAAGTGTAACTACGAACCCCTAACTCCCTCCGTGCGGCCCATGAAACTTCTTATCTGTAAACGTAAATCCCTCGAAAGCTGTGATGAGCGTAGCGAGGAGCGAACGCGATGAGTTAGAATGAATAATCGTGCGTATTCAGTCTCTTCGTACGCTAGAACGGATAAGCATGCGTTGTCAGCTCGTCGCTCGTCGCTCCACGTTGTCGTCGCTTCGCCTCCTCGTTCTCGTTCTCGTTCTCGTTGCTTCGCTCCTCCCATCCTCTCACCTCCGTCCTTCAAACTCCCCACCATACTCCCACTCGGGCTCCTTCCCATCATCATCTGCTGCTGCTGCAAACTCCCCGGACTGAAGATCGGCATACTCGTAAAATCCGTATCAAACTGACTCGTATCCAAACTTCCGTTAATCTTCGGGTCCCACGGAGGAGGGACTTCGCCGGCGTCCATGCGGGCCCAGTCAATGTTCTCGAAGAAGACGTGGTTTTTTATGTCGGCGGCGTCGGAGGGGCCACTGCCGAGGCGCTGCTGAGGGTCTCGGGTGAGGAGGCCTCGGAGGAGGTGGCAGGCGCGTTGGGAGAGGTACCGGGGGTAGGTGAGGTCGGCCTGCGGAGGAGTAACGAGCGAAGCGAGCCGAGGAGGGGAGGTGGGGAGTTAGTTGTGAATATTCTTAGTGCGATGAGCTCGAGCGGTATATTGTGTCGCTGGTCTCACCTTCCTGATCTTCTCGAACAGCTTCTCGCGGTCGCGGCAGTAGAACGGTGGGAGGCCCGTGAGCATTTCGTAAAGTAGCGCTCCGAGGCTGTATGATATTTCGGTTAGGGGGTTAGAGAATTAATACGACGACGGTTCGAGGTACTACTACTCAACGATTCTCATCTAACACGGCTCGCTTCGCTCGCTGCTCCTCACCTCCACCAATCAACCGCCCTCCCGTGCCCCTGCCTATTCAATATTTCTGGCGCCAAATACTCCGGCGTTCCGCAGAAGCTGTTCGCCCCGCTCGAGCTCTGGCTGATTCCCTCCTTGCTCAGCCCGAAGTCCGTGAGCCTGACGTGTCCCTTCGCGTCTAGGAGGACGTTCTCCGGTTTGAGATCACGGTAGATTATATCAAGTGAATGAACGTGATCTGGGAGGAGAGGAGCGGGCGAGCAAATAACGTTCATGTTAGAATGAGCGTTCGCTCGTCCCACCCCCCCCTATTCATCTCACCTATAGCTAAAGTAATCTCCGCCGCGTAAAACTGCGCTCGAGGTTCCGGGAACTTCCCCAGCTTTCCCAAATGAAAGAACAGCTCACCTCCAGCGCAATAGTCTAGGACGAAGTAGAGCTTGTCTTTGGTTTGGAAAGCCATGTTTAGGCCGACGATGAAGGGGTGTTTTACGTAGCCGAGGACGTTGCGTTCTGTTTTAGTGTGTTCAACCTATGTGTATGTGTTTTTGTTTGTTTGGTGTGTGTGAGATTTGAAGAAAAGAGAGAAAAAAATAGAAGTACGGAGCGGGGAGACACGGACTTCGCCTTCGCTACGCTCGACCGAGGAGCGGGGAAACAAGGACTTCGTCGCGGGGAGATACGGACGTTCGTCCTCGCTATGCTCGGCTTCGTCGGTTCGCTCCTCTGCTCGCTCTCATCTCACCTGATTCCTTTTAATAATATTATCCTTCCTAAGCACCTTCAATGCGAACATCTCCCCCGTTAATTTCTCCCTGACTAGAAAAACCTTTCCGAAGCTGACGAGCGTAGCGAGTCGCATGAACGATTGGTGTTAACTTACGTTATAATAAAAGTGGGCAGTAATAGTGGCGTCGTTAACTATACTGGAGCTACTAGCGCAATCGAATAACGAACGGAATTAACGCATTCTCAACTCGTCGCTTCGACTCCTCGACAGTTCCTCACCTTCCCTTGCCTATGACCTTGATGATCTTGAAGGAGTTCAAGGAGGGGGGGGAGGATGGGGGTGGTGGGGTTGAAGGAGTCTGAGAGGCCTGGGATTTGTTTTGGGGGGGCTTCGGGGTTGGGTTTTTGCTGTTCCATGTGAAGTCCAGCAGTGGCTGTGGGGGTGGGGCGGGGAGCGGCGAGCGAACGAGCGGCGAGCGAAGCGAGCCGTGTTAGTTAATGCGAACGAACGAAGTACTCTCACGAAGTACTCTCACGAAGTACGCTCACGAAGTACTTTCATTCTCACCTTTAAGAGACCTGCCTAAATGACTCCCCTCCAAATAATCCATACTAAAGCTTCCCACATTATCCACAATCTCCGCACTCTCCTCCAACCCCTTCCTATCGTCTTCGCTCACGACCCCCCCTTTCTGTGCG
>BLQM01000383.1:6211-19922 GCA_012489335.1 Triparma laevis f. inornata | reverse complement strand
CCCCCCCACCCAAACAGCTTCGACGTATCTTGCTGCTCCCTCACGGTGTCCCGAACAAAACGCTTCATCACCTCCATCAACCCACTGAACGTAATAAAACTCGACCTGTCGAGCAACAACCTTACCCTCCTCCCCACCCTCCCCAAGACGATAAAACACCTGAACCTCCTCGGAAACCCGGTGGACATGAAGGAGGTGCTAGGCCCCGGGGGCTCCAACGTTCCCAAGCTGAACTCGCTAATTTTTGGACGCGCCAAAGATAAGACCATCAACGATCTCATCGAGTCCGTCATCAACCTCCCCATTGACATTTTGAAGCTTCCCAGCCTCACCCTGAACGATCCCGGAGCTCGCCTCCTGAGTGGAAGCCTCAGCTGCTGGGCGATCAAAGAACTCGACCTTAGCTACAACTGCATGGGGAGGAGCGGCATCGTGGCGCTCTGCAAGAGTTTGTGTGGTGTGCGAACTCTGGAGCTTTTAGTGCTTTCAGGGAACAGGTGAGACGAAGGCAACGAGGAGCGAACGACGACAACGAAGATTTGGAGCTCGAGCGACAAGGAGCGGTGCGACGAGAATACGAAGAATCGATTATTAGAACTCGCGAAGTCTCCTCGGATGTGTCACTCTCACTGAAACATTCTAAACTAACTCGTCGCTTTGCTCCTCGCTCTTGCTTCGTCCTCGGCTCGCTTCGCTCGTTCACTCGCAGTATCCAAATCGGGGCCGCCGTCCCCCTCGCGTACATGCTCTCGACTCACCCTCGTCTCGAACGGATTGAAGTCGAGAACTGCGGCATGACCAAGACCAGCCAATGCTACGTTGTGGCCGGGATCGCGTCGAACCGCTGGGTTCCGATAGGGAACCTCGTAGGCTTTCGAGTCGCGCCGCCTCTAGTGGAGCTAGGACTCGTATCCGTCAGCGGGCAGGACCAGAGCAACACCGATTGCTTCCGGTGGCTGAGAGATCAAGCCGTCACTAGGATGAAGGGGTCGTCGGCCATGCAGGTCAACACCGAGGATCTGAAGAACCTCAGAGCGAAGCAGGAGGAGGATAAGGCTAATGGCCAGGAGACTGTCGAAGGTGAGGCTGATGATGTGGAGCGAGAGAGTAGCGACGAGCACTACGAACGTTCTATTATACTAGCGAGGAGCGGAGCGACAAGATTACTAAGGCGTCGTGAACACAGCAAGGAGGCTCTCCGAAAACGCCGCTCGTATTGAAACTCCTCGTTCAATTCGTCGCTTCGCTCCTCGCACTACGAACGTTCTATTATACTAACTCGTCGCTTCGCTCCTCGCAGCGTCCGCAAAAATGATGCTGGAGCAGCTACCTCTCATCCCGTTCGACGACGATGAGCTCACCGACCTGAGAAAGTACTTTTACGATGAAGGCGAAACTGAGGTGAGGCATTGCGAGGAGCGAAGCGACGAGCTGGGAATTCGGATTTCGTGGTCGTAATTCAGCTACGCTAATAGCTTCAGTGTCAACGTGTGCGCCGCTTTCTTTCGCTACGATATTCTAACTTGTTAACACCAATCTTCTCGCGACTCGCTTCGCTCTTCGCAGCGCTCGGGCGGAAAGGGAGGGGGCAGGGCGAGGAAGATGAGGCCCGAATTGAAGACGCTGGGGGGCGCCAACGGGGCCAACAGCCCTGTCGCAGACCAGACTGGAGGCTCCTCCCTGGGTTTGAACTTGATGGCCGAGCCGCCCAACATCCAGTACGGCAGCCCCTTTTCGACCATGATCAAGAAGAGGCCGTCGCTGGGGAAAATTAAGGAGGAGGTGAGAAACTGTGAGGAGCGAAGCGAGGAGCGGAGCGAAGCGACGAGATTGCGACGGCGTCATAATTACAACGAGGAGGCTCTTTAAAAACGGCGCTCATATCGAAACGACGAGATTATGAAAACGACGTAAATAGAACACCGAGCGAGAGATACTTGTCGGCTCTTCAAAAACGCCGCTCGAAGAACTCATCGGCTCTTCAAAAACGCCACTCCTATTTTAAACTCTCGTTCAATTCGTCGCTTCGCTCCTCGGCTCGCTTCGCTCGCCGCTCCTCGCTTGGAATGCGACAATTGCGATCGAAATTCAGCTACGCTATTAACTTCAGTGTAAACGCCGATGGTCCATTCGTGGTCACTCAACAACCAACTCTAACGTCGTCGCTTCGCTCCTCCGCCGTCGCAGAGCCCCGGTAGAAGTTCCTCTCCCTCGTCGGGGTCGCTGCAAAATTCTCCCCAACCCCCACCGATTCCTCCCGCGCCCTCCCTCGCCTCCCTGGCCACAGAGAAAAAAATTAGCGAAGACGAGGACGACGACGACAACAACAACGACGACGAGGTACGAGGCCTTGAAGAGCGAAGCGAGGATGTATAGGCAGATGCTTCGTCGCTTCGCTCCTCGTTGTCGTCGCTTCTCTCCTCGCTAGGAATACGACAATTTAAGGGAGTAACAATGCGAAGCTACGTAGCTTTTATCTAATGCTCAAGCACTTTCGTCTCTGCACAATTCTAACACGGCTCGCTTCGCTCGCCGCTCGTCGCAGGACCACAACGTCAGGAACAACAAGAGGAGGAAGGGGAAGGAAACCCATTTCCAAGGGCTGGAGGACAAGAGTCCCGACCCCTTGAAGCGAACAATTGACGCCCCTCTCCCCTCTGAATTCAACTCACCGTCTCCGTACTCCAGTAACTCCAAGAGCGCCCCAGCGATCATCTTCAGCCCGTCTGTCAAAACCCAAACCATCGACACGAACATGGCCTACGCCATTGACAGCATCGGGAAGATTGCTCCGGAAGGGATGGAGGCCAAGGGGGCGCCGAGTCCGCGGAATTTGACCAAGGCGAGGATTCGACTTTTCCCCCAGGTCCGCTTCAACATGGAGTGCGAGAGAGCGAGAGCAAAGGAGAAGATGCAAGATCCGACCGTGAGCGAGAGCGAGAAGGTGAGAAAGAGTGGGAGGAACGAAGCGACGAGGATGTGGAGCGAGAGACGTACCGCTCGAGCGACGAGATACTAAGAACATTCTAAACTAACTCGTCGCTTCGCTCCTCGCTCCTCTCAGGACATGACGGCGCAGGCCTACGCCAGCTTTTGTTTGGTCACTTTGAGGCAGCTGCGCTTCCACTGCATGAACGCGAGGTTGGACGGCTGGAGACACGGCAGCAAGGTTAGGAAGTGTCTCATCGTCGACGACAGTTTGGTGACGAGGAAGTTGTTGAAGAGGGCGTTCGAGCGAGCGAACTACATCGTGGACATGGCGAAGGTGAGAAACTGGTGTATCGCCCTCGTTCCTCGCATCAAGAACCTTCTAAACTAACTCGTCGCTTCGCTCATCGCAGAACGGCCAAATTGGCGTAGAGATGATGAAACAATCAATTTACGACGTGGTTTTCATGGACCTGGACATGCCCGTGATGGACGGGCTGGAGGCGACCAGAGAGCTGAGGCGGTGGGAGGACGTGAGAAGGCCGGGCGCGAGACAACCAATCTGCGCTTTGACCGGATCCAACTTGAACGACACGGAGAAGGCCAGATTGGTGGAACTGAAGGCGGCGGGCCTGGACGTCTTCGAGACGAAGCCCGCAAACATCCCGAGGCTGTTCAAGGTCGTCGACGACGTGAGCGACATGTTCAGCGACCTGAACATGTCCAGCCCTGGAGCGTAGGAAGGGGGGGGGGGTTCAATTTCGGGAATGCATAATTATTTTTGGACTCGATATTAGAGAGGTAAAGACTCCTTTATGTACCAACACGTAACACGAATAACGCTACAACACACCACAAAACAGGGGGCGGAGGGGGTTGAAATAATTCACAATGGCACTTGAAGCTATTGGGATTCTTCGCTCGCACCGCACAACAACCCCACTCAACACACAAACATTTATAACAACATTCACATAACAACATTCAAACGCGCATGCAACATACGCACCCATTAGTATATTAATGAAACGAACTTTCGTCTGTGCTTTAAGCGACAATTGGTTATCACCTTATCTCGATTATTATATCCACGCTGCACACAACTCAAATTTAATTAAATAGGATAGAAACTTTAGGTTTTCGTGTGAATGGCGTCGTTGTTTGTTTATTTTTATTTACGGGAGCGGAAGGGTTGGCGAGTGAAGTAGCGATCGTTGAAGCGATCGTTCGTCGTCGCGACAGTCATTTTCGTCATCGTCACTTTTCTCATGCGAGATCGTAACCATCTTAGAAACGGTTCTACGCGGCGAAAACGTTAATGGATTCAAGTCCCAAGATTGAATGAGCTAGTGTTGCATTTTGAAGACACATCAGGTGTACAATAATAACCTTACTTGCTGCCCTCAACGGCAGCGTAGAGGCCGCTCTCCGCGATCTTGGTGCGCAGGTCCTCGTCGCCGTTGATGGCTTTGGTGACGAACTTGCGTTGCAGTTCCATCCGGTTGGTGACGAAGCTCAGCAGCAAGCCGTGCATGCTCGTGATGAAAGGCACACGGAAAGGCATGGCCACCGCCATCAAGAGAGCCTGGTGAAACTCCCAGCGGCTTCGGTAGAACTCAATGGCGAAGAGCAGCTCGCGAAGCTCGGTCGCAAGCCGTGGGTCGCTCTCCTCCATGCCGGTGGCCTCCAGAAGGTAGCCCAGCGCGACGTTCCGCTTCATTCCCGTCTCGTGCATCGCGGCAGACTGCGACGAACGTAGCGAGTCACGTAAAGATCGGCGTTGAAGAGTTAGAATTGTGTAGCGGTGATAGTGGCGTCGACACCTAGACTGGAGCTACTAGCGCAGCCGTATAACGAGCGGGATTACCGCATTCCCAGCTCGTCGCTTCGCTCCTCGCAGTTCCTCACCTGGCGCTGCTGCATGGCGGAGGTGTCACCAAAGAGGTTGAGCAGCCCATTGTACAGCATCAGGCCGCAGGGCTGGCGCGAGGCCATCTCCGTGTCGATCATGCTAAAGTTGCGGTCGCCGCTTATCATGATGTTCTCCGCGTGGTTATCGCTCTGCACGAAGACCACCCGTGCGCCGACGCCCTTCAGCTGTGGCAGCTCCGCTGCAGCTCTCGCAGGACAGCCTGCTTGACCTCCTTAACATTTGGCCAGCCGCACCTCGCCTCAGGCAATCCCAACAGAGCCTGCACCGGGTCCTTGAAGTTGTACGGGTGGTTCGTCAACGCTTCAGGCGCGATTTCTGCCGCCTCTGCGTCCGTGAACACGTCAATCTTGCCAAGCTTCGCGTAGAAGCGACCAAGGCGCACATGCGCTTCAGGGTTGTTTTGGAACCACGTGTCGACGGACCCTGCAGGGCCGAGGACTTTGCCCTTCACAAATTCAAGGACTATCGCAGACTCGTTCGCAGCTAACAGCTTCAGCCCCAGACCAACCTCGCCCACGAGCCGAGTGCAAATCTGCAACCATCTCGTCTTGTGCGGAGCCAAAGCTGCATCCAGCGCGACACGGCTGGCCCCGAGCATCGTGGCGAGCAGCTCCGACGAGCGAAGCGAGTCGCAAAGAAGGAGGTGTTTATGACATTAGAAACGGAGAGTTGCTTCTCAGCTCGTCGCTTCGCCTCTCGCACGCTATCACCTCTGAAGATGAATCCACTGCGGTGATCTTCAGCATGTATGTCTCACCCGTCGCGGCCTTGGCCTGATAGTTGGGGCTGTTGCCGCCCATCCACGAGAAGCTGACTGCCGCAACGGGCATCAGCTCTGCCCACAATGTTCTCGCCCTCTCGAGGTTCTTATCGCCCGCGAAGATCGCCTTGTAAACGACGGCTGCTGACACTGCCGCAGCCGCAGCTCCGACTCCGACTATCAGTCGGCTGGTCATCTGCTGGCAGCGAACGCGAGTTATGAGGTTGTGCTAGTGTAGAATGCAGGAGGGGCCAAGTTCGTAAACTAATAATAACACATTTTCTTCGCCGCTAGAAGTCAGCAGAAGCTCAGGGCTTGTTTGAATGACTTAGTTTGTCTTCTGGGATATTCGTGTGAGTTGCGACCTAATCGAGAACGCGAGATTTCACAGAAAATCAATTAAAATCAAATTGCTGGAAAGTAAATCAGTGTGCTCTAGTCATTTTTAGGTTCATTTTTTATCTTAGTTGGCCCTTATAGACCCTGAGTACCCAATTCTAGTAGTAATTTATTCAGAATTGCTCAGGATCATGGTTTTAAGGTTCGTATTTTCTCTTTTTTGACTTCATTTGGTCTATAAATATCATATTCGGCATTTAAGATGGACCTAAGTGGACAAATAAATCCAAGAATGACAAAAATAACCCAAGGGAGATGATAATCTAAACCAAAAATCCGTGTTCCTGGTGTTAAAAAAGTCTGTAAAAGGCATATTAAGTCACTTAGGGTCTTGAAGACCATATACAACTCAGAGTGAATCTGAAAACGGCTAGAAGGCTGTTTTTTGTTCAAGCTATTTGACTAAAATTGATTTTCCGTTTTTCTCACGTTCTCGAATAGATCATCCCTCACACGAATATTCTAGACGACAATCTAGGTCATAAAAACCAGCGCTGAGTTTCTACTGACTTTCGCTGCGGAGAAAAGGAGTTATTTAGTTTACGAACTTGGCTCCTCCCGCATTCTACATTAGCATCTTGAAACACTCTACCTCGCGTTCGACGTCTCACGTCTACCATGGCACAGGAACCTACAATGCATACGCTCCACCTGAATCAATGCGTCGTCGGCGAGGCCTCGCTTAAAGACCACGCAAACAGCTTCGTTTTTGTCACCTCATGCTCGGAGGCGACTCTCTCATCCGCTCCTCAACCCTCTCCCCTGTCCCCTCCCTTCGACCCCGAACCCACCACCAACACCACCACCACAACCTCTGCCAAAACCACCACCCACCCCTCCTCCATACTCTTTTTTGATCCGAACAACTCAACCTACTTCATCCCCCTAACTCCGAACCCGCAAGACAAAAACTTTTCCTCGTTCCACGAGCTCATCCTAACCTACGTATCCCACCTCTCTGCCCACTACGACTACGCTGCCACCCTCACTCCTCCCACCTCCCACCTCTCCCCCGCAACCCTAGAGTTGCAGCTTCCCCGCAAATTCCCGTCCCGCTCTGCCAACAAGAAAAAGTCAAAAGATAATCCGCCGCCCCTCCCCCCGACCTTCATCAACGACTGCTGCCACGTCCTCTCCTTCTTCTCAAAGTACGACCCCAGCCCGCTCCCGCTCCCGCTCCCCAAAACTCCCTTCAACCTCAACGACGTCTATGCCCTCATTCGCCCCATCCACCCCCCTGAGCCCATCACCACCCTCACCACCTCTCCCCTCGTCACCCTGCACGCGACCATACCCCTACCGCTCCGTTCGCACCTCTACCCGTTCCTGTCTCCCCACAGGTAGGCGAGCCCTCGTCACCCCCCCCCCCCCTTACCCGTTCTAACCTCCCCACCCCACAGCATCTTACGACTACGACAAACCTGCAAAACCACGTTCTACCACGTCCCCATCCCCCCCCTCAAATTGAATCTTTTCAAGCACCAAATCACCTCTCTAAAATGGATGAACAAGCGGGAGATAGGCGGCGGCACAGAAATCGATGGGCCCAAAGTTCGGGGCGGCATCTTGGCGGACGACCCTGGCCTGGGCAAGACTGTGACTGTCATGGCGATCGTGACTCAGAACCTGGGCGCCAAGACCGACACTGCTAACGAGACCAAAGTCAATTCCAGGCAAATTTTCAGCGCCTACTACAAAGAATACTACAACTCCATGACTCGTCGACAGGAACTGAGGGACATCATGAACGACATTCTCAAGTTCGTGGACCGCAAGTTCGACTACGATTTCTTCAAGAGTCGGTCCCCCGTTTTCGACGTCCCAGAGTACGCAACAAAAGTCCCCGGCGAGCCCATCTGGCTCAACAAGATCGTGCACGACGTGGAGGCCGACAGGTACTCAAAAACCGCCGCCGACTTCTTCCGCCTAGAAGTAGACGTCCGTCGCGTTTTCAGCAACGGAATTAAGTTCAATACGGCCATCCCAGAGATCCAAACCCTCTGCAAAGAGTGCCTCGCTTTCATCAAAGAAACCTTCACGACCTTCATCACCCAATCCGGCAAGTCCGCTCGCCGTTGGCGCCACAGTTGGGACTCCCCCACCGGCGCTCTCGTCGACGCGAACCGGGACTTGGAATTCGCAGCGAGGCTGAAGCAGAGTCACACTACCCTCGTCGTCGTTCCGCATCAGCTCCTGAAGCACTGGGACGAACAGATCTGCCGCCACATCGACTTCGAGTGGGTCAGCAGGGTCGGAGGACACGATGGTTGCGAGATCAAAAGACTCAGCGGCTCCAAAGCTCGCGTTGAGTACAAGAACCGCAAAGCTCCCTCCCCGGTTTCGCCCCCCCCCCGAGGAAATGATAGACATAGACGGCGACTGGGAAGAGAAACTCTCGCGAAAATTCTTGCTCGTCGACTACAACAAGAGCCAAGGTGAGATTTTTTCCGTATCATAGTTCATTAATCTTCACATTTCATACTAACCCCTCCCCAGCCTCAGCCCCTCTCCCAGATCCCAACGAACTCGCCAAATACGACATTGTCGTCACCAGCGTCGAGAGGTTGTCCCTCGAGTGGAAGAGGGGGAAGGAGAACTCTAAGGCGTACAGATACGAGTACGAGGGGCACAGGTGAGGCGCCACGAGGAGCGAAGCGACGAGCTGCTGCTGCTGCTGGGAATGGAGGATTACGGGAGTAACAATGAGGCGGAGCGACGTAGTGACAGTCTTAACGTCGGCGTCGATTTCTTCGCTACTCGTTTCTAACACGGCTCGTTCGCTCGCCGCTCCTCGTAGGGGCCCCAGCCCGCTGTTGAAGGTGAACTTTTTCAGGATCGTCGTCGACGAAGGGCACTCCATGGGGAGGTCGGGCATCACGAACAGCATTCAGTTCTCGAGCTGGATCTACGCCCGCCGGCGCTGGCTCATGAGCGGAACTCCGACCCCCGCGTCTGGCACAAACTTGCGAGCCGACCAGGCCAGCGCTCAAGAGTGCAAGTCGATCCTGGGCCTCCTAAAGTACCTAAAGCACCCTCGCTTCCTCGAGGAGAACGGGGGGAAGAAGATGTTCGAGGACAACTTCCTCAAGGGCTGGAAGCGTGGAGAGCCGGGAGCCTTCTTTCGCGTCTGCGATCTGCTCCAACAAGTTATGGTTCGGCACGACAAGCGAAACATCGCGGGCATTCCCAAGCCGATCTTCAAGAACACCAAAGTCCCCATGGCCGACGTCGAAGTCCTCGCCTACAACACGATTACTTCTGCCGCCCGTCTGAACATCATCCTGACGACGATGGAAGGCGGAAAGACGTCGGGCTGGCAGGACTCCCTGCTCAACCCTTCGCAGTACAAGTTTGCGTTGGAGATGATGCAGAACATCAGGTTAGCTTGTTGCGGCGGAAGCAGAGTCGCCCCTACCCTCTCCACCAATTTTTTCGACGAAACGCTGCATTACTTGGATTTTAAGCACGGAGCAAATCCGGCGCAACTGCAAATGTGCCGGAACTTCATGAATCGCGCCGTGATGATGGAGACAACCTCGTGCTCCGTTTGCGCGCAGTCGTTCCAGATCTTAGCCCTGACGCCCTGCGTTCACTTCGTCTGCTCCGATTGCGTCGAGCTGCACCCGAAGAAATGCGGTGCGTGCGAAGAGGTGTACGACGTCGACGACTTTCAGCTCTTGCAACCCGGTTTCGACACCCAGTGGCAGTGGAATCTAGAGGGCGAGAAGAGAGTCAGGACAGAGAAAATCCGAATGAGCGAGGCGCTGAGACGAAGGTGAGAAACTGCGAGAACGAAGCCCAGCGAGGAGCGAAGCGACGAGCTGACAATACTGGTAGTAGCTTTTCTCCGCTACTTTCGTCGTTACTTAATTCTAACTCGTCGTCGCTTCGCTCGTCGTAGCGTCGGCACTCCAGGAAACGCCAATAATAATGCCAACATGTGGGCCAACAACAGCGCTCCGCTTTCTCCTCCTCCTATTCCCGCAGCCGCCGAAGCTCCCCCACCCCCGAAGCTCCTCCCACCCCCCCGCAAACCCACCCCCCAACCCCAACAGAAAACACAAATGCGTCTACTCCAAGACCTTAACCGAAGGAACTTGCACGATCTGCTTCAAAGAACACTGGACAGGCTGCACGATGACCGCGACTCAAAATTGCCACATCTGCAACAGGGAGAGCGCAGAGGTCCCGAAAGAAGAGGTGAGAAAGAAAACATGGAGCGACGCTCCTCGCACTAACCCATAACATTCCAAACTAACCCCCCCCCCCCCCAACCCCCCCCATAGTCTAAAGCCACCTACATCGCGAACACCCTCATACAACTCCAAAAAGAACACGCTTGCCCCCCAGGAATCCCACGACACCTCGGCCCCCAACCCCTCAAGGCCTTGATCTTCTCCCAGTTCAGGCAGGTCTCGGACACCATTGGAGACCGTCTCCTCCGAAAATCCGGCCAGGTTGCGCTCGCCGAGTACTTCGGAAAACACAAGAACGACGAGCTCATCCGGTTCAAGAACGACCCGGAGTGCTTTGTCCTGCTCGCAGGCAAAGATGCCTCTCACGGTCTCGACCTCAGCTTCATCACTCACATCTTCCTCCTCGACGAGATTTGGGACGCGTCTCTCAAAGAGCAGGTGATCGCGAGGGCCTACCGTATGGGGACTAGGAGGAGCGTAGTGGTCGAGCAGCTCATCGCCAGGGACTCGATCGAGGAGTCCATGAGCGAGCTGAACTTGAAGACGAGGTGGGAAGAGGATGAGGAGGATGAGGAGGATGAGGAAGGAGAAGAGGAAGAGGAGGAAGGTGGAGATGTAGAGGAGGAAGAAGAGGACGACAATCAAGTCATAGACGACGACGAGAACGCCAAAAAGATAGAAAAGGAGAACGAAAAAGTGACCCAGAAGCAAAATCAGAGGAAGCTCATCGTGCTTCTGAAGAAGCTAAAGGTCATCAAGAAAGAAGAAGCGAAGCGGAAGCTCGAGGCTGAGGAAAGGGAGAAGGGAGATGAGCCCGAGCCAGCAAAGCGTCGCGTTGGTTTCGCATAAAAACATACACAATAAAAACAGAATCGCAACATAAATTCTATAAACAATAAACTCTTATTTCTATTTCTTATTCAAGCCCAAATCTCCAACCGGCATTGACAGAGTCGCAAACTTCATTCTCATCATCACGCCCAATGTCAGAAATGATTCCACTACGCCTTCTATTAGCGCCTGCGCACTCGATAAAGGCAGGCCCACACAACTTTTCGTCGCACAACAAACAGTCGTTCAACTTCCCGTCCCCTCCGTTATTCCTCTGCCCAGTCATGATCATCT
Source organism: Triparma laevis f. inornata (assembly GCA_012489335.1). Lineage (NCBI taxonomy): Eukaryota > Bolidophyceae > Parmales > Triparmaceae > Triparma > Triparma laevis. Next base: position 8,581 of record BLQM01000383.1, on the reverse strand, counting down.
TCAGGCACGTGAATACGCATTTCTTCATGTCGCACATTACGTTCTCAGTCCAACAGTCGTTGCAGCCATCTGTGAAACCCACGTCTTCCTTAAAGCAGTCGAACACCGCATCACTTCCTCCAATGAAAGCCTTCGTAGCACAGTTCGTAGACGTTTTCGTCAAAGTCTCTTTCGTGGTGTTGTAGATCTCAATATCATTATAGTTGCTGCAGAACCCGCAGTCCCCGCAGTGCGCCACCAAGTCCCCCGCCTTCCCGGCCTCACTCGCATTCACATGCGTAACTACTTGTTTCTCCGCCGAGTGCACCCCGCACACAGCCGGAGTCTCATAGAAGTATAATGTGGACGGGGCTTTCCTCACGTTCGCCTTCTCAACCTCCGTTCCTATCAATATCGTTCCTATAAACACGACCACCAGCAAAGCCAAGAAAACCCCACACTTTCTACTACGCGACCAAAGGGCCTTCACCTTTCCGTCCTTCACGGCCTCCAAAACCATAGGGTCCGTGTCTCTCCGATCTTCCATTTCCAAATTCATAGTTCCCTAACCCTGAAGATCCACACCACTTAATATATTAACTCCTCTAGTTACGATATCCCACAAGACACCAACTTAAACTTCCCTGGTAAGATCTGAGTCCCGCACCACTTAATATTAACTCAAACTAGTTACGATATCATAGAATTTCACCACTTTTGACTTCCAAGGATCCTATGTTTCTGAGTCCCTCTCTTCCTACCCCAAACTAATCGCCTCCCCTACTTCCCCCGCCCTCCAATGGCCGAATTTGATCGAGCGTTCAACCTACTTGACCAGGCCACGACTCTAGACTCTGACCCCCGGGGGTTCCCTAACGTACCAGAGATAATTTCGAAGTATAGAGACGCTCTGGATGGGTTCTCGAGCATCTTGTCATCTGGCGCCCCTCTTGACGCCAACGTCCGGAACTTGATCCAGGAAAACATTCAGAAGTACAACGCCCGCGTTGAAGAGCTTTACCAGCAGCTGCCGGTCGCTTGTGCGGAGGCGAAGCTCGTGGATGATGATGTGCAGGAGTGCAGGATAGAGAAGGACGATAGTGTGCCCTTGGCGATAGCTAACCTCGTGGTCGAAGAGGACTGGGAGGTCATGGCGGAGGCGAAGGACGATGACCCTGACGGCAGTGAGAGAGGCAGCAGCATATCAGGCGACGCCGACGCGAAGGAGCTGCAGCGGCGCCACAAGCAAAGGCAGGAGCAGAGGTGAGCCGCAGCAAGGAGCGAAGCGACGAGCTGGGAATACGACAATTACGCAAGTAACGATACTAAGCAAGTTATACTAGCGAGGAGCAGCGAGGAGGGAAACGACGAGGATTTGTACTTGATTTCGTTCAACTCGTTGTTTCGCTCCGAGCGCTCCTCACATTTGCACTTGAATTCGTTCAACTCGTCGCTTCGCTCCTCGCTGGGAATGCGTTAATCGGCTCGGTTCGCTCGCCGCTCGTAATGATACTAAGCAAGTTATACTAACTCGTCACTTCTCTCCTCGCAGAAGATTGGGAAATCTCGCATCCACGGCACTGACCGAGGCGCTGACCCAGGACGAGCAGCTTTGCCAGAAGGTCGGCGAGGACGACTCGAACCCCTCAAACGCCCTCAAAGAGGAGGTGAAGGACGTGTCAAATGCTTATCTCGAAGCCGCACAGCTATACCTCGAGAGCCTTAAAGTTATGGAGTCTTCAGCGAAGGACAACAATTTGGCTGCCGGACGGAGCAACAACCTCGTGGCCGTCAAGAACAGGGTGGAAGAAGTGCTCGACAGAGTGGAGCAGCTGAAAGCGGGCAAGCTTGTCTCCTCCAACAACAACGACAAGAAGAGGTCAGCTTCATCTTCCTCCTCTTCCCCCCCCCGATCCCAAACCACATCTACCCCCACCACCCCCAGCCTGACCAAGGAGGAGATCGAAGTCCTGAAAATCAGTAGCCGGATAGGCACTAAAACCTTCATGCCCTTTGTGGACAGCGACGTCAACGCCAGGGCCTTCACCACGCTAGGGGAACAGGAGTACGAGGATCCCGACGGCCTCCTCAAATTATCCGACTCCCAGAAGCGGCACTTTCACAAGTGGGCGCGGCCCTCTGAAATCGCGCAACGCCAGCGAAAGCACGCGTGCATGTACCACACCATCTCTCCGTACACCATCAAACAGACATTAGTGACAGACTGTAGCTTCATAGCGAGCCTTTGCATCGCAGCCTCATACGAGAGGCGTTTCAGAAAGGTGAGGAACTGCGAGGAGCGAAGCGACGAGCATTAAGATCATTCTAAACTAACTCTTCGCCTCGCTCCTCCTCTTGCTAATGCTCCTCGCTACGCTCGTCGCAGCGCCT
>BLQM01000382.1:32551-53439 GCA_012489335.1 Triparma laevis f. inornata | reverse complement strand
TGAGGGAAGGGGGGGGTAGATTAACGCGCAAGCGACTTAGCGTCGTTTAGTCAGGCCTCGGGGATAGGAATATTATGGTGGGGCCGATGCCATACAACACATTTCTATCCCGCAGTCAGCCACAAAATGTGGACGGGTGGGGGGAGGGCGATCCGTCGGGATGAGGGGCTTCAATGGTCCTAAAAAGACCCTTGCTCGAGGGGGGTTTTTATACCACTTCGACCAGCGAATCCTCCGAACCCAATTTACACGTAGAAAAGAAGTTTCTGCTCTGCCGATATCGAGGAGCCGCACAAAACAGCGCCAAAAAAAAACTCCAGCTGCCATACAAAATGAGAAAGAGGGGGCGCCGTGTGGAATGACCGCGGAGAATTGGACGACGTCGTTAATACGAGGAGGTCCGTAGTAGAGATTGAGGGGGGATCGGGCGGAAGATTTTAGGATCCGAACGCGAGAAAGAGAGAGTTCTTACGATGAGAGGATGCGATTTTGATGGTGATTTTGAGGTCTGTTCCCAGCGCGGATCCACTTTCACCTTTTTGTGTACAGTGAAATAGAAAGCATTAAACCAAGCCCTCACGATAAGGGAGAACGATTCCGTCCTGCGTCAGGCGCTCAATGTACTACGGGGGCGACTGTAATTTCTCCCCCCTCTCGGTTCCACGCGTTTTGAAGGTCAATTTCACAGTTTTCTCTTTGTCGCCTTCAAGAGTTCATGTCGTCTTTCATAAATAACTGTCCTCCAACCAACGCTCCGACGGCAACCTCCTACCAATGCAATCCTTCGCGCTCCCTTTAACCTGCCCACATGTCCAACAACGAAACCCCGAAGATCTAGAACAACGCGCACACGCAAAGCCCACGCACAACAATTATACTGTTCCGACCCCGGGATATTTGATAAAGCGTTCAATATCGAAATACGCGCCGGCTCAGGATGAAGATGCAGCGCTTGAATATCAATTTTATATTCTTGCCCCGCGCCGTTGACAAGTTCTGTTGGACCTCGCCTGTCGGGACTTGCAAAATGCTTTTCAAGAGTCAGGGGATTATGAAAATTGGGGGTCTAACGTACGGCTGCGTCTTCGAAATTGTGCAGGATCGACAGTATATATCATGGTACGCACTGCGCGGTCGTTGTAACTGGCGAGAACGTCGCTTCTTCAACTTGCACTAACACTACGTAGATGACATGAAGGGGGATATCGCCTTACTAGGGTTAGCCCAGGGCGGCCTCACTCGGGCTCCAAACTGCAGAGCAGCAGTTTTAACTGATAGAGCTAGAAAATGCGGTTCCAGAGCTACCCTGGAGAGTATCTGAATGCTTTGCAGTCAAAAGTTAGGGTGGTAGAGAAAAAAGTTCCCTTCTTGACATCTGAGGCTGATTTTAGCCTAAGAACTGCTAATTTATTGTCTCTCCCTCTGTCTCCCCCCCCTTGGCTCTTTTTGGTTTTTGGATAAGGCCGCATCATTCATCTACGGGGAGCCTCTCACCTCTTTCACCACCCCCGTGATGTTCTCAGTATTTCTTCTTCCTCTCTCCGCCGACTCTCCGTCTCTCACGTCAGCTATTCTTGCGTTCTTCTTAACAGTCGACAGTGTGCTGCTGACGGTGTCGTACGTTTGATCGATGGTCTTTTCCTTAAACTTTTTGAAGGCCCGCTTAATCGCTTCGAACACGATCGGAGCCGCAATTGCGACGACGACGGCCAGGCAGGCATAAATCAGAAGCCACAAAGGCTCCGAATACATTTCTCTTAGGTTTGTGGGTATCACCACATCGCAGGTGCTCTCAATAGCGACGACGAGGGAGGAGGACGTCGTTGAGTTCGTTACGTTCTGCGCATCTGCAAGTGTGCATCAAAGGCTCAGCATGACGAAGGAGAGCCAGAGCTTCTTCGTCCATCTCATTGTGGCCGTGCCTGTCATTATTTTTGTTGTGCGGCCCATGCCGCAGTCTCTAGCGTTGTCCTCCTTAGCCCTGTCGGAAAGGCTTTCAGGGCCTGCGACGAGGGAAGCATGGTGCCGAGAAGCGAAGCAACGAGTAAGAAGTGATGGTGCATTATTGATGTTGGCTGTCCTCTCACCTGTATTGACGCTGTCCCTCCCTGCTCCCTGTAACCCACCTCCCCTCTCCTCGAAGGAAGCACCATGTCATGGGGCTCGGCGGCTTTGTGGCCTCTGCAATCGATCTCCTTCGTCTCGACGAAGGAGTCCTGCTCATTCTCCAAGGCATCGTCAAAGAAGTTGGTCATGAGGCTTCAACAATTATGCTGCCCACGCTGCGAAGAGCGCTTATACTAATAGTACCCCTGCTGATTGCTCTGACACTTCAATCACTCCAGACCTCTCCCCCTCTCCCGCTGGCGTACAAATATATTGACCGCTCACTAGAAGTCGTCCTACTATCTCTCGTTGCTGGAAGCAATGTTTACATTAAAACGTCATGGGGCCAGTCCAGGGCTATTACAATTCCGTGTCCAATAGTGACCCTGCACGCCCTCCACTCGTCTTATTTCACGGAGTGACTTCAAAGGCTGCTGATCTTCTGCCCGTCGCTCTTGCTGTAAAGTATCAAAAGACATTCTCAGAGATCGTACTCATTGACCTCCAAGGACACGGAGGGACGGATATGTGCGACGAGGACATTGCGTTCTCCTTTGAAGGCATGACGGACATGGCCTTGGAGACCCTTGACGCCCTATTCCCCACAAACTCTGAGGACGCTGTTCTGGCGGGGAATAGTATGGGTGAGTTTGCGAGGACGAGGCCAAAACTACGAGGAGTGCCACTTTATTCTAATCCGTCGCTTCTCTGTCGCTTCTCATTCACAAGGTGGGCTGGTCCTGTTCCAGATAGGCCTCCGTGGCAGAAAGAATCCGCTTTACATGATATCGCCTGGCGGCGCTCCGAGCTCAGCCTCCGAGCTCGCAGCTTTGTCCAAGGTCTTCGAGATCAAGACGCACAGCTCCGCGATTTTATTTTTCAAAACGATGTTGTCCGAAAAACGTTACAAGCCGTCTCTCTTCGTTAATATCATGGCCTTCGGCTGCCTTCATCGCACGGCGTCCCAAAATGTAAGGCGAATATTCAAGACATTGACCTCTCCGGACGAGGACTCTTACAAACACGACATGTCAAAGTTCGTCGCTCCGGCGGGTCTTTTTTGGGGAAAGGAAGAGCGCCTTCTTGCTGACAGCGATCTACAGTATTTCAAACGGAAGCTAAGCCCGTTCTTAGTAGGGCCGGTGGACGAGCCTGACTACTTCGGCCACGTTCCCTTCTTCGACGATCCCTTCGGTGTCGCCAGGTACATCGGCCAGTTCGCAGACCGGGTGATTGCAGACAAAATTAAAAGGTCAGAACGAACGTAAATCCTTTTATTTGCAAAATCAGTCACGCTTTCCTCCCCACAACCTCGACTTTTATCGCTGGCTTCGTGATCTTCCTCCCGCTGCCGCAATTTGCTGCATTTACGAATGTTTTTCCGCCCTCTTTCACCACCCCGTACGCGCCGTGGATGTGCCCAGATACGCACAACTGTAACTTCGGTAATTCAAGAGCCTTCTTGCGCAACATCTTGCATCCACGACCTCCATCGACAAGGCCTTTGCAAGGCCCATGACAGACAAGTACATCGACGTCGCTGCCTATCAAATCGTAATGCGGGTTCGGAGTTTGCATCGGCCAGTAAAACTGCGTCCCGTGAATGGTCAACGAACCCTTGCCCTCAACGCTGACCTCGACCTGGTCGTCTTTCAGAAATGCAGTGGCGTTGCTCAGGATTTCCGGCGTCCTCTGCTTCCAATCCGCGTTGGACTCGTGGTTACCATTTATGACGATTATGTGCTGATAACCCTTCGACACCTTCGCCTCGCCGAGCCACTCGTTGAACTTCACAGCCTGCTCGAGTTTCGAGAAAGAAGTAAAATCGCCTGCATGAATCAACACATCGCCTGCAGGCATGTCAAGCGCTTCGTTTTCGTGGTCGCCGTGCGTATCTGATATGCAGACTACTCTGATATTTGGCGTTGAGGTGGAAGTTTCATTCGTCACCGCGTCCTCGTCGTTGCTGCTCAAATACTGTCCCATTTTGGAGGTCTTCGTTCAAGAGTGGAAATATTTCTTCAGAACAGGTTGTAATGTATAATTGAACGGAACACTGGGGACGGTCGCTATCTGAGTGTTTCTAGGATGGATTAGCACTATGACTAACAATGCGTTCTCTTAAAATGGCGAACGTTATGTACACAAAAAGCAATCGAAACAGAATTCATTTTCCAAAACAAAACTCTGAAAACACGAAAACAGATTGAAATACGCACGCCTCAACTCTTACCTCAACTCGTATCTCTAACAAAATGATTCGACAAATCACAGACGAAGAGGTCGGAGCGACTCTGACGCCTGAGCTCGCAATAAAGTCTCAAAGGGCGGCTTTCTAGTTGCCTTCAGAAGTCCCTAGTAGGATAATCCTACACCAGCTGGTTTCCGATTCTACGCTTTTCAAGCCTGCTGCTGTGTCGACACCTTCCGGCAAGGTGCACGTAGGGATGAAGGTCGTCAGCGTGCGGCTGAACAACCCTCCTCCGCTGCCCACTGTCCCAGGGACGATTCTCATGGTCGACGACGTTACAGGAATCGTCAACACGATCATAGGTGCTACGCTCCTAACCGCGATCCGCACCGCCGCCGGTTCTGCCGTCGCCACAACGGCGCTGCGTGGTCCTAAAAAGGTTACGGAGACTCTTGCTGTCTTCGGGGTTGGGATGCAGGGCGTGCAGCATGCGAGGCACCTCCTTCACTCGTACCCCTCCATCAAAACCGTTTACATAATAAATAGGACGCTGCCCCGTGCGGAGTCCGCCATTGCCTACCAAGATAGCCTCAAAAAAAAACCCTCCACACACAAATATTCTTATACAAATCACACCTCTAAACTTTCTACCCCCCACCCCCCCACCCAAAACCCCCACCCCCAACCCCCCCTAAACAAAATTCGCATTGTTACTATTCTCCCCCTGCACCAACCCCACCCCTCCCCCTCCCCCCGGAACCCCGAACCCTAAAGCCTCGTCGTCCTCGTCGCTCTTCTGTATGATCCGTGCAATCTCGTCCTCCGCGTCCTGGTCCATCCCTATCATGTCCTCACTTATCTCCGTACTACTCCTCCTCATTTTCTTCTTCACCAGCAGCTTCTGCATGATGGCCTTGTCGACCTTCCTCAGCGCGCTCTTCCACTTGCTGCTTCCCACGGCCTCGTTCACGGCCTTCTTGTGGTCCTCGTGGGTGTCGCAGACGCCTGTCTGAATCTCCATGTAGTCGAGCATTTTCTTGGTGGTTCCTCCCAAGAAGAAGACAGACAATAAAATAATCATGGACGTGGTGTCGATGACTGCGCCTCTTAAGCACCCGCCGCTTCCGCCCCCGTCCACCCTGCATATTTCGGGGTTGCAGCCGGACTTGTAATCGAAGCCACCGTCTTCTGTCAAATGCGTTCTTTGGACCATATCGCCGCTGCCTTGCGGCCACTCCACCTCCAGTGGCTCCAACACGCACCTATCGGGGAAGTGAAGGGCGATCGAGAAAGCGATGGCCCCCCTCAACCCGGCGTGCCACATGACGATCTGCTCGTTCCTGGTGATGGGATCCTTCGGGTCCACCTTGTTCAGAACCGCGGTCAGCGGGAACACATTCAACGCCCGACCCACCAAGCAAAGAGGGACCAGCCACAAAACGAGCTCGTAGTCCGCTTCCCTGATGAACACGGCGATGGACAGCCCCGCCAAGAAGAAGATGCACATGTCACTAAAGCTGGCAATGAGTAGCAAGACCTGCGAGAATGAAAAATATAAAAAATGTTAGTGTTAGAATGGAATGCAGAATAATTTCAATATATCCTATACCCCAAAATATATCCCACATCCCTCCCACAGCGCTCGCTACCGCGTAAGCGCTCACCTTGTTCACGTACGCTTTCTGCTCCTTCGCCAAGTTCTTCTTGCAGAAGTGGTTCATGATGATTCCGCAGACCATGCTGCTTATGATTCCGCTGATTTGCATTGCCTCTGCCATGGCGAACGCTGCGACGGGCGTAGCGAGGAGCGGCGAGCGAAGCAAGCCGAGGACGAACGTCCGAGGCGAAGAGGGAAGGGGGGAGTTAGTATAACTTGTTTCTAGTATCGTGACGAGCGGCGAGCGAAGCGAGCCAATTAACGTATTCCCAGCGAGGAGCGAAGCGAACGAATTCAAGTGCAAATCCTCGTCGCTTCGCTCCTCGCTGCTCCTCGCTAATATAACGCGATTCTAGTATCGTTAATCGCGTAAATATCGAACTCCCAGCACGTCGCTTCGCTCCTCGCTGGGCTTCGTCCTCGCAACTACACTCACCTACGTACGACCACAGAATGATGACGGTGGCTTGGACGTTCATGCCCATCCTCTGGCTGACCATTTTGATCTGGAAGGAGCACAGCAAGCCCACGAGCGTCCCAATTAAAGTAGATCCGGAGATCAACCATAAGAAGTACCCGATCTGCTTGTACACGTTTTCGGCGGTGCTTTCATCCGCTTTACTCTGCTCCAAGATGAAGCTGCGACGAGCGTAGCGAGGAGTATTTACGAGTGGAGGAGCGAAGCGACGAGTTAGAATAGAATGTTCTAATGATCGTCGCTTCGCTCCTCATTGCATAATACTGTCGTCTAGATCGTCGCTTCGCTTCTCGCTTCAAGACAACGCGTTCTCTACTTTACTCGTCGCTTCGCTGCTCCTCGCAGTAACTCGTCAGAATTAAGTAACAACGAGAGTAGCGGAGACGAGCTACTACCAGTACTATCAGCTCGTCGCTTCGCTCCTCGCTCTGCTTCGTCTTCGCTGTCGTTGTTCGCTCCTCCCACTTCGCTCACCTTTGGAAGGCGCGGTACAGGGCCAAACTCACGGCGTCGTTCACCACGGACTCTCCCATGATGGTGACGCTCAGAGTGGGCTCCACCTTCAAGCACCCGAAGGTGCACAGCGTCGCGACCGGGTCGATGGCGCTGATCAAAGCCGCAAATGCAAAGGCCTCAGGAACGTTAAACTGGAACAAACCAGTCAAGCCTGCGTCGCTCAAGCCATACAAACTCCCTCCGATGAACATGGTGGTAATGAACGTCCCCACGAACGCGTACGTCAAGATCTTGCCGATGCGCTTGAAGAAGCGACTCAGGCTCAAACTGTAGCCTGACTGGAAGATGATAACGGGGAGGAAGATCAGCGCGAAGAGGTGCTCGTCGAAGGCGAGGTTCTTCTCTACTTCCGGGCCACCGACGGCGCAGATTATGGAACCGAAGACGATTCCCACGAGCATGACTGTTGTTTGAATAATGTTACGGAGTTAGAGGGTAGACCATATAATAATAAACACACACACACACAGTTCCCATCATCCTCATCCGACTCCTTCACTTACCTGCTCCCGATCCAGGTATAGAATATATATGATACCTATGCAGAACGATCTCACACAGCTGACTGACAAGCAAACCGAACAACACAAACAAGAGCATCGCGGCGGCTATGTGAGGCATGGAGTGGTTCTCCTCGGAATGGTCCTCCTCTCCTCCTCCCGTAGAAAGGTTTCGGAGGATACGAAAGGGCATTTGGGGGGACTGTTAATGCTAGTGGTGAAAGAAGTTAGTTGTGTTTGGAGGTAAAGTTACCCTTTTACTGTAGTGGTGAATTTGAGACGACTGCGTGGATTTGAGGCACTCCAGAGATCTTGCAAAAAATTGGCGAATTAACGAGATCCTGCTGAAAGAGAAATATCCCACCACCCCTACGTAGCCCTACCGACCAGCTGCTAACACTCATCCCGGCAGCTATAGGTATATGTAGCTCGCCCAAGCCAAAAAAAACATCTCCTAGCCCCACCCTTGCCCCCATGGCTTCTCCACACTCAACAACTGATCGCCAATCCCCTTTCAGCCCCCCAACCCCCTCATCTCAAAATACGATCCCTTCCACTTCTTCTACTTTAGACGAATCATCCCCCCAGTCATCCCTCCTCACGTTCTCTACTACTCAAACCACGACCGCTACTCAGTTGGTCCCAACTTCCCCTCAACTCAACAATCCTCTCCACCCCCTCACAGGCTGTGAGCCAACAGGTGAGGCCACAGCGACGTAAGAACGACTTATTCATGGCCGCACTGTTTTCCAATATAAAACGGCTGGCCCACGACGCGCCTGCGGTGTGAACATGGCCATGTCGCTCCACGGCGCCACCCAGGAGCTTCAAGAGCTGACCGTTCCTTCCGCCTGCAGAACCAGCATCGAAGAGCTGGGCGCCGCATTGGATTACCACGCAGAAAAATCTGGACGAGGCGCAATGCTCGAGTACCTTTTGATCGACTACGGGAACGACAATGCCTTCCCCGCCGAGAGTATCATCATCGCAGAATTCTAACACGTCGAGACTCGCCGCTCCTCTCTTCGCTCTCCTTAGCCCTCCCCTCCAACCCCCCCCCACCCTCCCACGTAACCGAATGCGCCACAATTCACATAAACTTAATGTTCCTTATAACAACCTCCACCACCTTAATCTACGTTTACTTTGCTTTTACACGAGACATCGCAATCCACAAATTCTGGCTCTGGATCATTATCCCTATTAGCGTTACTGCTATGAGTATTAGCTTTGTTTTAAAACCTAGAAGGAATGATGGGAGGTATAATTTCTTCCTTTACTTTCAATACTTCATCTTCGCTTACATATCAACATTCCTCTCTTTAGTAGGACGTAAATTCACTCCAGAAGCGATAATATCAACAATTTTATACTGCATCCTCTGGTACCTAATATTTATATTCGCTTACAAATCCCGCGAATACGTAGCTAGCCACGACAGTGACAAAGAACTCTCCTACTTCCTCACGAATGATGTGATGGTTGGTGGCGTCATAATTGGTTTGGGGCAGCTCGCCTTCCTGGCGTTTCCGAGTATCCAGTGCGGGAAACGCAACGCAGACGGAGACTGGAGACAGTGTAATAGAACGCTTTATAGTCAAGCAGGTGAGTAACTCAAGAGACCCACACCTTTCTCGTTCATTCTAACACGCTCGCTGCTCGCTCCCCCCCCCCCCCCACCAGGTCTCTCCACAATGGTCGCTCTATACGTCGTAATAAAACTCCTCGTCCGTGGTTTCGTCCCTGAACGTATCCTCGAAAAACACACCATCTCACACAAAAAAATCGTCGCCATGAAAATGAATGTGGAAGAGTTCGTTCAGGCTTTAGGATTTTTTGTTGCTATTGGGTGCGCTTTGAGGATGTTGGGAAATTATGGAGCTGAAGGCGATTTTAGGAATTATTCGGAACAGGTGAGAAACTGCGAGGAGCAAAGCGACGAAAAAGTATCGCTCTCGCTCCTCACATTCAAAGCATTCAACACTAACTCGTACCTCGTCACTTCGCTTCGCTCCTCGCTACGCTCGTCGCAGGTTGTAGCTTTTGTTGTACCTTGCCTTGGGAATACTTGCGTGTTCCTTACTGCTGTTTGGGAGTGGATCGCTATCCGAAGGGAAATCAAGTGGGAACGTCAAAGTACATTAACCACGTCTAATACCCCCCCCTTCACTCGAACTCGAACTTCCATGTCTCCCTCCGCCGACCCCGAATCTCCCCTCACCGAAGCCTCCTCCCTCTGGTTTTACTTGGGACTTTTCACGACCACCTTCCAATCGATGGTTTTACGTTGCTAGAACACTTGGGTTAAAAGGAAAGTTTTTTACGCTGGCGATGATTGCATTGCCTGTCGTGCTGTTTGCTTACATCGGTTCCATTTTCTGTCAGGTGAGACGCAGCGATGAGCGAACGCGATGATCTGGGAATGCGAATTAATTACTGTAGTAATTCATCTGCGCTGGTAGCACAAGCCGCCTTCACCCCCACCCAATTCTAACTCGTCATGCCAATCTTCATGCGATTCACTTCGCTCGTCGCTTCGCTCGTCGCAGCCTCGACGTAAGAGTCTGAGAGATATGTGGAAGTTGCGCTTGCATTTCGCCAACTTCGCTTACATAAGCCAAATTGCCAACATGAAGCTTGAATCATTAGGGTTGGCTTCAGCTAGGGTTTGGGGTCATCAGGGTTAGCAAGTATACACTCTCCAGAAAAACAACCAAAATACAATGCGTAACCTAAAATGCTCAACCAAAAATGCCCAACTCACAGTAGGAAATCTACAATGCCCAAACAATAATGCCAAAACAATGTTAAAAATAATGCTCTAAAACAATGTTCAAAGTCAATGCTCTGAACACAATTCCACAAAAACAGTGCCTCAAACAAAATGCCACAATGTCAATTCTATAAAAACAAGTCCCAAAAATAATGCCTCAAACAAAATGCTCAAAACACAATGCCTAAAAAAATACATTTTTCAAAATATGCCTAAAATACAATGCCCACATTCTATTGGCCCAAATTCACTGCTCAATATACTACAAAAATTCCCTGCAAAAAATACAATGCACAAAATACATTACCCTAAAATAAAATTCATAAAATACAATGACCAAAAACATTGCCCCAAAACAGTTCTTCAAAACAATGCAACAAAAACTATGCTGAAAACTATGCCACAAAACTCATGCCACAAAAACAATGCTCAAAATCGTGGCGAAGTTACATGGTGTAACATGGAAAATTGCTGATTACAGGGGGGTTTTGTAGCATTATCTTAGGGGGGGGGGGGGGTATTATTGGTGAGGTGGATGATCAAATGGATTATGTAAAAAATGAAACGTTGCTGTTGATTCTTTAACTTTTCTTAACTCTTACGGTACTTCTCTCCTAAAATCGCCCCGACGTTTAACAAACCCACACACTTAAACGTCCCCCCAGTTCTCAAATCTCAATCTTTCATTCGTAACCTAACCACGATCCCCAACCCTTCCCCAACCCGTTCCCATTCCCCCCCTTACCCCTCCCCACACAACCTTAACCCCCCCCCCCCTCACCCTTAACCTCCCCCCACTAACCTCCTCATTCCCCCGCCTCCTTTAACCCTTCCCTCCCCCCCCACCTCGTTTTCGTCCCTCCAGAAATCGTCTGGCATGTCCCACGTGCTCGTGACCCCGTCAATGTTCAAATAATAGATTGCTCCAAACTCAGTGTCCCACTCCTCCGTCCACTGGCACACTGGCTTTGGCGAAGGCAAAGACGCCTCAGCTGCCGGTGGAGGATATGGAGGCGGCCCTACATCATCGTCATCATCGTCTTCATCTTCAACATATGGAGGAGGAGGAATCTTTGGCGGACTTATCGGAGCCTCCTCAAGTTTGTCCTTCGGGATTGCAAACTTGCTCCTTCGCATCGGAGGTTGTTTGCCGATGTTCTTCTTGTTCTTCTTCGAACCACCCTTGCCTCCAAGGGCGAGGTTAGGATTTTTGAAGGTGTCGAAGCTGCTGTTGGAACGGCCATTGTTGACTTTGTTCTTACCCGCAGGTGTTGGCATGCCACGGAGAGGGTTGACTTGGCCGAATTTGCTTGAACGAGAGTTGGTAGGTTCCGGCCATAATCCCCCTCCGCCCTTAACAGTGACCTGTCCGCCTCCCCCCTCCCCTCTCTCTACCAACTCCAAACCTGTCCCCTTGACATCCTCCTCCTCATTCTTCTTCTTCACATGTATTCCCTTCAAAGTCCCAATCGCAAATGTGTTTGAACTACGACTCATGCCGTCCTTTTGGAAACTAGCCCAACCAAAGAACATTCCTATTATTGCGATTTGATTCGTTATCAGAACATATCCGACGCCTTCGGCATCAACCTTGTCATTGGCAGCATCGTGGTATTTCATGAAAGAAGCAGCCATGAAGACTAGTACGAGCTGAAGGTTCGTCAAGATGGCAATGGTGTTGTCTCGAGTATCGCTGTACGGTTGAAGAACACAGAGCAGAGAGCCGAATAAGATCGAGATAAGCGATCCGGCGCAAAGTTGGGTGAAACTGTCTGGAGCTATTATACTGAGCACTCCGGTCATGAGCAGTCGACGGATGGTCTCGACAATCTCAAAGTTCCAGAACCTCGGCTTGTAAGGGTCCCACAGAAATCGAATAGCACTGAGGTCGGGGTCGTCTAATCTTTCGATCTGCTCATCTCTGAGCTTCTCTCTTTTCATCCAGAGGGCACGCACGTAGGAGCACACCACTCCAATCGGGAACACCAAGACCATTAATACGCCGTAGACAATCCAAAAGGCTCTATCAGAGGATTTGCAGCTAATGGAATAGTCTCTCCTGAGGAAGCTGCTCTCGTCGTCAAGCTCGTCGCATGGGAAGACACCAAAAATTGTCGTGGTGATTGTGGGGAGGGTCAGGTAGGTAATTGCAATGGCGGACGTGTAAGTCCATGATCGGATCTCTTTGTTCATGGCGCCGACAAACACGAGGACACTGACTACGATCATTATCAAAAGCGTCGTTCCTAACAGCGAATCGTAGAAGTTGAAGTCCGCCAGCCAGCAGCCAGTGGAAATGAACGAGAAAAGGTTGAAGTTGAATATCTGCGCCGCCTTCGAAACCGCCTTGAAGCTTTCAGGCAAGGAAACCGTCGGGGCCACGAATGGTAGTGACGCCGTGATCTGGACTCCAGCGAAGATGATCTTCAGGCCGTTTTTGAATCGCTTCACCATAGCTCTTCTTCTGCCGTTGTCATCGTGGTCACTTATGCCGAGCTTCTTTTTGGCAAAGAAGAAGATCCCGAGTATGATCAAACCACCACCGAAGATGGAAGCCGAAGTGAAGATGACGTCCTTGGTCTTTGCGTCGCAGCTTTTGCAAAGCCCAAACGCGTCAGGTGCGTACTTGTCCTTACAGAGGTTGCAGTATGGGCCACGGTGGCCTTCCGCGCAGTAGTCTGTGCCGTTAGTCTGACTGCCTACGCATGCTTCCTCCACAGGACATCTTCTCACTTCGGCCGAGCTTTCACTTGTTCGCCAGAAAGAGGGCCGGATTTTTAAATCAGTTAGGCTCATGCCTGCTTCCCCGTCGTATATCCCTGAACTTTTTATTGGTGTGCATTTGCCTTGCTCGTTGTCAAAAGTTCCTCGCGGACAGATGCAATCTTTAGCTTGCTTCGAGCACGTCTTTTGAGTGGTGGCACCTTCGAGAGTGTTGCTGCAGAGGTTGCAGCTGTTCACACCTTTCTTTGACTTCCACTTTCCCTTCTCGCATAGCTCGCAGGTTGTTCCCATGAGCGTCTCCCCGGGCTTGCACACGCATATTTCCCTGTCCCCGTCCGCTATGACGACGAAGGAAGGCTCACACAAGCATTTATCCTCGCGTGGACTAAAATTCATGTGCTGCTGACAGGGCACGCAGTAAGCAGAATCGGAGGAAGGGTGCTCGTTTCCTTTACAGGCATCACAGGATGTTTGCCCTCCGAGTGAGGCTTTTCCTGCCTGACAAGCTTCGCATTGAGGCTTGGTGGAGGCGGTGCAATTCACAGAAATGAACGTTCCTGATACGCAAACAGTGGTGCACGGATAGCAAATAATGCTCCCCTCTACCTCGGCATATTTACCCTCCACGCAAGGAGCACATTTATCTTGAGCGCCAAAGGAGGCAGAGCCAAGCTCACAGCTCTCAACGCCCTGACGGTCTGAGGTCGGCTTCTTCCCGGCTGGGGCCATCTTGCATACATACAGGCCGAGCTCGTCAGTGTACTGGCCGTCGCCGTCGCATGAGGTACACTCATCTTGAGCGCCGGAGGAGGCAGAGCCGAGGTCGCATGCGACAAGACCATCCCTGTTATAGTTTGGCTTCATTCCGACAGTGACGATCTTGCAGACTGCCGAGCCCTCCATGTCAGAGTACTTTCCTTGCCCTGAACATGCAGAGCAGGAGGTGTCTCCGAGGTTGGCATACTCTCCCTTGGCGCAAGGTTGGCAAGTATTTCCTGACGTGATGGTGCCGGGGGCGCAAGGTGAGCAGGTGCTCGATCCTTTCAAATTGTCGGTGCCAGTGGGGCAGACAATGCACGCATCGCATCCACCAACGCTGAAAGTATCGATCTCGCACTCCTTGCAGGTGTGGGAGGTTTGGTCAGCATAGAAGCCTGGGCCGCAGTAGTCGCAATTGGTCGCTCCTGAATCACCAGCAAGACTGACGTAACCAGATGAGATGCGTTGTCACAGTCACTATAGCTAACAGCGCCTGGCATGGAGTAGGTTCCGTCCGGGCAGACCTCGCAGTCGTTGCCGGCGTCGTTCAGCTTCTGGCCGGCGGGGCACGTGTCACAGGTGATCGAGCCTGGGAGGAGGTTGTAGGTCCCAGCTTCAAAGTCATCACAGGAAGCGGATTTTACGCCGGAATACTTTCCGATTCGACACAGTTCGCAGCGGGGGGGGTATGAATCTTGGTCGTTCCAGGTGCCGGCCGGGCAACTTTCACAACTGGCAAAACCCGGGAGGCTGTACATGCCTTCATTGCACTCCCAACACCTGCTCGCTTGTGTAAGTCCCACCTCACTGTTGAATCTACCTGCAGGACAACGTAAGCAGAAAGAGGAACCTACTTGGTCGGCATATTCCCCTGCGATGCAATCTTGGCAGGCCGTGCTGGCTATACTCGACATGGATTTGCCTAAAGGACAGTCGGTGCACGAGGTGGCACCCTGTGCGGTAGAAATCTTGCCCATAGGACAGGCCATGCATTCTGAGTGACAAATGCCACTGTCTGTCCCATCATCGCTGTACCTTCCGGGAACACAGAGGGCCGCCATCACGCTCGCTGTAAAGGAAAGCACCAAGAGGAGCGCCAAGGCCACGGAACTTTTCATGAGGAACGTTCGGAAATTAAATCCCGAGAGGAAGATGAAGATACGGATACGCCTACCTGCCCTTGAGCAACAAGGCGTTTCTGTTTGGGGTGGAAGGTTGGGAGGGTGGGGGACACTAACCCTTACCGACCTTGTCCTTATTGAAGCGAGGGTACCAGGAAGCAAAATAGAAGTGTTGGTAGGTCCGATTCGCCTCGAAGAGAGAGGTCCGGGGCAGAAGCCGTTAAGTTGCGGAGCTGGAGAGCTGGCAAAGGGTAGACGCAGCTGGAATTCCTGCCTTCAGGATTTGCGGAAACCAATTAACACTGTCACGAACTACGTGTCTAGTCCGAACGAATCCTAGAGTATGAAGCTGAGAAACTGCGCTGATATCAAACGAGATCAAAGACAGTCCTGACGTGAAAACTTATGCAGATTAAACTGCTGAAATACATACACCACCCTCTTCACTCTCCCTGGGAGATCTCCCCCCAGCCCCCCAACACTCCCAAAAAAATCCAAGATGGCGGAAATTCCTGCCCCCACTTTCACCCCCCTGGCCTGCGACTTCGGATTTCAGAAGACGACCAAGGCGAAGGATCTCCTTCAGAAGTGGTGAGTCATTATAATTCAAGTTTACAAATCAAAAAAATTCAGTCTGTCCCGACCCCCTCTCACCTTCCTACTACTAACCCTCATGCGCAATCCCCCCGCCCACCCACCCGCACACCTCCAGGAACCTTTCCCCCGATTTGAAGGTTATTAAATTCCGCATCGAGGGGCACATGCGTCGCGATCCCGAGTCCCTCCTTGCAACTTGCAAGGCCGTAGTTTCCGACCCAACTGTCTGCGCCAGCTTGGGCGTTGCCATCCCCGACACACCTGACGAAATCAAGATAGACTCTCTCAGCTCGACCGTCCTAAACATGAACTTTTTCGACGTGCTGATGCAGGACGACGAGGTCGTGACCTCGACGGATATGGTTCGGGCTTGTATGGATGAGACGTTCGATGGCGTCACCATCCAGGACAAGCTGCGAGAGATGCTCGTGAATCCTGACTCTGAGAACGGCTGCATCTTCACCGAGGCCCAGAAGAACGAGTTCATATACCACATGTTGAAGCTTGTCGTCGTGGGAGGGTCCATGTGCCAGTCGGAGGAGAAGGTGAGCGACAGTGACAAGCAAGGAATTTTGTCAGCTGCAATAATTGCCACTTTAATACTAACTCGTCGCTTCGCTTCACTTCAATCCCCGGTTCGCTGCTCGTCGCAGTTCTTTGAGTGGAAGGAAATGACCAAGGCCCTGTACAAGGACACTGTGTCGGTTATGAAGAGTGCCAAGACTGGGAAGGTCGAGATATGTTCCAGCGCCTTCCACATCGACCCTTGGGGTTCATCTCCCCTCTTTAAAAAGAACAATAGCCACAACAAGTACTACATCAGCCTGGATCCTGCTGCAGGAATTGCGACCATCATCTACAAGCCCTTCGTACCATTCTGGTAGTTCAGTCCGTCCACCCCACCCAACACCCCACCCCCACCACCCTCCCTCCCACTAGCTAAATAAAAATCAAAAAAAGTCATTGAATTACAAAATCAAAGGTGTGAGTGAGTGAAACGACACAAAGCCATTGCCATTGCCATTGCCATTGTCGTTGTCATCTCGTCCATTAGCCTTCTTCTACTTCTTCTTCATCTCTTCTTTTTCGACGCTGCCAGCATTTCTGCCTTCTCCTGCTTCTTGGCCGCCTTCTCCTGCTCGGCGAAGAGCCTCAGCTGCCTCTCCCTGTTCTCCTCGACCAACTTTCGCACCGTCAGCGCCCTGCTGACTAGGCCCCTCCTCGAGCTCTTGCTGACGTGAAGGACGGTGCTGTCGTAGATCTTTCTCACTCCCACGTTCATGTTGATGGGTTGTCCCTCACGTCGAACATCTTCAGACTGGGCATCTCCGCCACCTCCTCGGAAATGTATGTGAGCTGGTTCCCGGCCAGCATGAGCTTCGTCATGTTGAGCGCCACGCTGACGTCCTTGGGCAGGTCCCTGAGGTAGTTCCTCTCCACCTAGAGCTCGGCCAACTTGGGTATGGCGAACAAATCGATGGGCAGGCTGCTGAGCTGGTTGTCGCTCAAGACCAGTCGCATCAAGTGGCTCAGCTGCGGGATACTGCTGGGCACCACCGAAAAGGCGTTCATGCTGAGGTTGAGCGAAGACACGGACGCCGTGAAGGTGAACAAATCGTCCCGGATGACGCTCAGCAAATTCCCTCTGAAGTTGATGGCGGTCAGTGAAGTCAATGCGTTGACGGCCTCCGGCACAGCGTCGAGCTGTAGCTTGCTCAAATTCAGAGAGGTGCCGTCACCTCCCTCTACGCATTTTTGCATTCGCTTCTCAAACGGCGTCAGCTCGACGGGAATCTCGGGCTCCGGCTCGCTCTCCTCCTCCACGAAGGGGGCATACTCTGGGTTGTGCACGTACTTGTACGCCAACAGCACGCTCCCCTCGGCGTGCTCCTCCTCTCCTATCAGCGTGAACCAGCTTCTTCTCTCGACGCAGTCGCTGAGCTCGTTCAGAGGCACTTCGAATGACCCGATGAAGTCGTTTCCGCTGGCGGTTCGTCTTTTCCGAAAAGGCGAAATCCTTCGGGTCGGCGTCCACTTCGCTTTCTCAGTAGTTTTAACCGTTCTCTTCCACTTCGGGCTCAAGCTCCGAGCCACCATCGGCCGACTTCCAGACAATGACCTAGAAACCTTCCTCATCGACACGCTCTTCAAAGGCGGGCTAAATTTCCTGTTTTCTGTCCTCTTCCTTCTCTTCCGCACGACAAGATGCGCTACGGGACAGGGGACGTGGGAAATTGTTCCGAAGTCTCTTTTTGCGCTACGACGATTTCGATATACTTTCTAGGCGGGGTTTTAACAAAGCTAAGTCAAGGAAGCGTTAGGAGGGAGTGGCGAATGGAGGTACGAAGTCGCGAGGAGCGAAACGACGATTACGGTCGTAATTCGCCCACCCTACTAGCTCTAGTCTAAACGCACGAGCCGCCTTCTCCCCCCCCCAATGCTAACTCGTTGAATTACGCAACTCCAAACTTCACGCGACTCGCTATGCTCGTCGCAGCTGAACATGTCGATCAAGAAGATCGCAAAGATGAAGGATGTCTCTATTCGTCGGGCTGTCCAAGGATTCTTGACTTTCGTAACTGGAGTCTGCGCAATTTTCCTCTTCTCCGCGATGAGCGCCGACGAGATGGACGAGACGTTGATTTCCATTGTTGGACTTATAGGCGTCGTAGCAATGCTTGGTGTTTTCGTGTCCGAGATTCGTTTTAGCTTGGAGGCGAACATAGAGCGGAGGTAACTATAGAGATAGTGGAAAGTTTAGAAGAGGTCAGAAAAAACAACGCTGAATTGGCAACTAAAATGCGAGAGCGAAGAGGGGAACCGGCGATGGAAGACCAGTTACAAATCTTTGAGAATTGTGAGGCGCTCTTGGGAGACGGAGGCTCAGCCGGCTGGAAGGCGCTGGAATCGACTAGTAAGGAGGTTGAGATGCCGATGAAGTACTTTCCACCCAAGAAGGGGGAGAGGAGGTGAGAAAGTGCGAGGAAACGAAGCGACGATCTGGGAATACGATAATTGCGCCCGAATTCGGTTGCGCTGTTAGCTACAGTGTCAACACCGACGCCACTATCACCGCTGCGTGATTCTAAATCGTTAATACCAATCTTCATGCGACTCGCTACGCTCGTCGCAGCGTTGGGACGGGAAAAGGCATCACTGTCGTCGACTGCTCCGCGGAGGAGGTCGCCGCTTGGGTGATGGATTACTGCAGCAACGAGAGGACGCGGATCAGTACGGAAGAAGGAAATCCAGCAAGACTCGAGCTAACGGAGAAGGCACGGGCGAACGAAATCGCAGTGGCGACGGTGAAGAAGCTGCCGTTCTTCGTAGACAACAGGGAGTTCGTCGTGAGGTTGGTTTGGAAATCGAAAACAAATAAAGTCCTCGTCGCCTTCGAGTCCATCAAGGACGAAGTTGACTACGGGATAACACTTAAAAAAGCCAGGGGACTCTCAAGAGGTCTCTGGCTACTAGAAGATCTTCCAGCTCGTGATGGAGCTAAGCAGTGCCGAGTGACACACGTTGTGCAACTCGACTTCGGAGGATTCAGCCCGACCTGGGTCGTCGACAAGATGATCCCTGTAGCTTTGGGCGTCCTTAAAGAGGCGATCGAAGAGTTCAAAAAGGGAGAACGCGAGACGGAAATCGAGGAACCGGTCGAAGAGGTAAGACGCTGGGAATGCGATGAGCTGGGAATGCGATAATTAAGGTCATAACCCTAAGGTCATAATGAGTCTCCATGAGGAGCGAAGCGACGATGTATTCGTGATTTGCTCGTCGCTCAATTTCAGCTAGTCGCTCCACTCCTCGTTTCGCTATCTCTACCACTAACACGCTCACTTCCCTCGCTGCTCCTCGCTACGCTCGTCGCAGGGCTCCTCGTAACCGTCGTGGTGTCAACGTTATTTTTACTGAGCGAGATAGGAATTGAAGGGGAGTACAAGAAGGAGGTGCTATATGTTGGAGGCGGTGGATTTTCGTCTTTACTTTTAACGGCCCTCATTTCTATGACCATGCTAAGTCGAAAAACCAAAGAATTTGAACAATGCCGACGCCTCCACCTACGCGGCGATCTGGAGATGTCCCAAAATGCTTGATCTAAAAAAAACCTCTCAACTACCGAAATAGACGACGGTGCCTTCACTCTCGCTGTTTTGTAAAAGCGCCTCACCAACTCTGCCACTGACGTCAAGTCCTCGGCTTGGATAAACTGCAACACTGCAGAAAACAAAACCGCCAATAATGAAAACACTTTCGCAACAACATTAGTGTTACTAGGTCGGCTAAATAGTTCGGGGGGCGGTGTAAAAATATAGGAATTTTATTAAGAAGATTTCACGTTTTTTGTTTTTACTTCATTTTAAGTTGAGAAGGGAGAGATTTTATTCCAGAAATATTTGGAGGACATTTGAATTCGGCATTGAAAACGTCAACCGTTTCATCTAAATTACTATCCCCATAATATCTCAACCTTCCTCTCCCTTCTCCTCCCTCCTCAACCTCCTTCCCCTCTCATAACCCTCAAAACACCCCAATGAATTCCTCGAACTTGGTCGACGATACTCTCCAAACCATCCTTCTCTTTACCCTCCCCAACCCTTTGATGGTTAGTTCTGAGGAGGGGGGGGGGACATTGATATGTAGGTATGATGGGGAGGGAGGGATGGGGGTTAGGTTTGAGGATTGTAAGGTGAGAAGTGAGGGGGAGGAAGAGGCGAGACGCGAGAAGCGAGGCTCGAGGATGAAATAGAATTAATGTGCGTTGTGTCTCTGATTACGGCGACTCCCAATCACAAATAGTACGAGGAGCGTCATGAGAATATTTTAGGCTTTGCTAGAGCGGCAGCAATAATGCGACTGAGAGCACAATCCCAATCCCACATTGCAACGAGACGAACGACTATATTCTCTCTCACTCAATTTTCGCACGTCGCATGCACGGTTCGGCTTTGCGTCGTTATTTTCAGGTGAACTGTATGCGAGGAGCGATGTGGTGGACGGTGATCGATGATGATATTCAAAATCTACGTTTAAAATCTGATTACGACGACTCCCAAGTGCAAATGAAAGAGGAGCGCCATGCAGAGACTCCAGACTCTACCATATCGGCGGCAATAATGCGACTGAGAGCACATAGCCTCCCCGCCCCGACACCTCACTCGCTTTAACGTTACATTTCTAACACTCTCAACGCATCGCTACTCTTCCGCTTCCTTGACGATCATCAGGTAAGAACATGGAGTTGGAGTGAATTTGAGTTTGCTCGATGATGATATATTCAAAACATTCGCTTAAGTTCTGATTACGACGACTTCCCACGTGCAAACGTAAGAGGAGCGTCATGCAAAGACCCCTGACGACACTAAAGCGGCAGCAATAATGCGACTGAGAGCAAAACCGAAAACCCTTCAACAACGCAACGAAAATGTCACCTCCACCCTCTAACACCCCCTCGCAACCTCCCCC